>NKZD01001859.1:2286-49442 GCA_002370635.1 Metschnikowia cerradonensis | reverse complement strand
ACCGTGAAACACCGTACTTGAGAGAATATTGGAGGCCAATGTCATAACAATTCCAACTTACCAGAGAGTCTATGGAAACTCTCAACATTTTATACACAAATCGTGAGGGGTTTCGCGGTGGCTGCAAATATGAGTCCCCGCAGTTCTCGCCCCTCAAAAAATATGAATACAGCCCTTTCCCCCCTTTTTTTATTCCCTCAGCTCCACTACTTTTTTTTTTCAAAAAGATGTCTTAACCTAATCTTGTATTCGCTAATCGTTTCTCAAAAAGAGGAACCGGACTGGTTTATATAACTTTGAGAAAAAAGTGGCATCGAAAAACTCTCCACCAGATCAATGATAAGGATTGTTCCAGAATATTCGCAAGGACCATCATGGTACTTCATACAACGATGGTCGTGACACGGTGTTAGCAATGGCCATTGTAACAACCGGACTGAGAGGTTTCATAATACATCTATAAGCAGGGCCCTGCCTATGGTGGATCTAACATCCCCCTCAGCCTCGATGTCGGGGTACTCTGGAAATTATAAGGCTATGCCTTTGAAACATCCCCCATAAACCTGGACTGTCATTCAGTCAATCAGGGAGCGAGCGGGTTGTAGTGTGGTATAGAAAGTGAGAGTTCAGGCCAAGTGGGTTTGTAAAAACCTGTCGAACTGTTTGATAGAGAGAGGTCCATTTGCAGGGTGCCTGTGGGATAGAGAACAACAGCGAATGGTGGCTAAACTTTAAAGTAGGAAAGTCCGTCAGAGGGAAAGACGTTGGTATTCGTTTCGTGGTTTCGGTTTTCGGACGGAAATTGGGGTCGATATACGGTCGATACGTCTTCGTGACAAGCTGCCTGACGGAGTAGTCAGGTTCACTAAAAGGCTCAGTTGAGTAGGGTAGCAAAGCGTAGACAGTTGTATCTGTCATAATTTCTCTCGAAGCCAAAGAATATCGGTCTTCTAATCGCTTATCGGTCTGCAGGTACTTGCCTTGGGTATAATTAGAATCCGTGGTTCTCTGTATGGGTATATAAGCGGCTTCTGTTCCTCTCTTTGAGGAACCATCAACGAATACAAGATTAGGTTAAGACACGTTATAAAGAACATAACATGGAGGTCACAATTAACATCTTATATTATTTAAATTATTCCGTAAGGGGATGATTCATGGGAGAACCCAAAAATTAAGTTTGTATAAGTTTAAGAGGTGTGCAATTAGAGAGGTGTATATGTTGGTGTGTTAGTGTGTTAACAGCCATCCACAGCCATCCACAGCCATCTACCAGCCATTATAGTACATGGTAGAGAGTGGGATACGCTAAAGTAGTAGACCAGTAAGGTATATGTTAGTGTGTTAGTAAGGTATATGTTAGTGTGTTAGTAAGGTATATGTTAGTGTGTTAGTAAGGTGTGTGTTAGTGTGTTAGAGAGGTGTATATGTCGGTGTCTCGATGTGTCGTTGTGTTGTGTTACCAAGGTATGCGTTAGTAAAGTGCGTGTTAGTAAGGTATTCCTTAGTAAAGTGTGTAAGTGTATTAGTGATGTGGCTTCGTGGCTTCGTGGCTTCGTGGCTTCGTGGCTTCGTGGCTTCGTGGCTGTAGTGCGACGACTGGGTGCGGTCTGCCAGCATACTAACAACTAGTAACTACAAGCTGCGTAAGCACGAACTACGCGAGTATGGCCTACGCGAATACAGCACACGAGTGTACAGCCTAAGAAGTGCGCGAGTACGACCACCGCAAGTGCTCGGCACTGCATATATCACACGACAACCTATACTTCCTCCAACCTATACTTCTTCCAACCTATTCTTCCTCTAGTGTCCCAGACACGCTCTGCATCTTACCCCTTTAAAAAAAAAAAAGAAAAAAAAACCCACTCAAACACTTTAAGTAATACTTATTATTGAGCATGAGGGTATTGGTCAGCGAGAACCCTCGTACCGTGGCCTTGGCCTCGGCTTCCCATAGCCTTGTTTTTCGGCAGATCTCTGGTGGAAGTGCGCCGCAGGCTGAGGTGCTGATTGTGCTGTTGGATGAAACAACCCTGCTGAATGGATATACTGTGATATCTGGAAGACCGGTGTATGGCTGCTTAGGTCTTGTTTGTGTCCAGGGGCAAATTTTTTTGGCCGTCATTTCGGCCGCTCTGCAGAACGTGGCCAGACCGCTCGCTTACGAGTCCGTGGACAGGATTTGGGGTGTGGACTTTGTAGCCTTAGCGCTGCCTGAATGGGACTTGGTCACCTTGGATACTGCAGGAATGCCTGTTTCAGGGTTATCTGAAGATTCCGACTCGGAAACGGCTCGCGTGGTGCATCCATGTTTCGAATTCAAAAAACTCCTTTCCAACGGCTCGTTCTACTACTCCAACGATTTTGACTTGACCTCGCTTCTCCTGACGCGAGGCGTGGTGCCGGAAAAACTTCATGCCACGCAAAACCCGGACTCGTTTACTCCCGTCAATGTGAAACACTACCAGGAACAATACATGTGGAATACATTTTTGATGGGCGAGTTGCTCAAGTTCAGGGACAACTTGGGACCGCAGTCGGTGGATATTATCAACCGCAACCGTTTCTTTACTACTGTCATCAGGGGGTTTGCGAAGACAGTCAGAATTGGTGGTTCCGACTGTATCACCATTATCTCCAAGCAGTCGTGGAAACGTGCAGGCACACGGTTCAATGCCCGGGGAATTGACGATGATGGTAACGTGGCCAATTTCGTGGAAACTGAGTTCATCTATAATAATCGCTCGCTGGACCAGATCTTCTCCTTCACGCAGATCAGAGGCTCGGTGCCTGCTTTTTGGGAGCAGGATTCCACGCTCATCAACCCCAAAATCACCATCACTAGGTCCACTGAAGCCACGCAGTCTAGTTTCGATAAACATTTCAGAGAAATCTGCAAAAAATACAGTTCCTGCCATATTGTCAACTTGCTCTCCAAGACGAAAACCCTGGAGGCTGAAATTCTGCGCAGGTACACGGACTTGCTCCGTACACTGCCTCTCAGACAGGAGCTTTCATATAGCCACTTTGACTTCCATGCAGAGACAAAGCCTCTGAGTGGAGGTTTTGCAGGAGCAACTAAGATATTGCCGATGATCCGAGAATCCTCGGAGGTTTTTGGCTGGTTTGACTACGATACGGAGAAGAACGAGGTGGTGACGAGGCAAAACGGTGTATTCAGGATCAACTGTTTGGATTGCTTGGATAGAACTAATTTGATTGAGCAGGTGATCTGTCTTTCCATAGTGGAACACATTGCCAAGGACCATTCTTCGTCTTACTCCAATAGAATGCGTTTGGATGAGTTGACTACAAAACATAATACTTTATGGGCAGATAATGGTGATGCCATTTCTCAGATTTACACGGGAACTAATGCGCTTAAGTCGTCGTTTTCCAGATCGGGAAAAATGAACATTGCAGGTGCTCTTTCGGACGTGACCAAGTCCGTTTCCAGAATGTACCAAAATACATTTGTGGATGGCAAGAAACAATCGGTCATTGACACTATGCTTGGCAAAGACAGCCGGCTCTCCATCCCGGTGCAGATATATGACCCCATTAACGAATACGTGACGGAGAAAATCAAACAAGCCGAGGCTACATTTACTACTTATGGAGCCATGACCTTATTTGCAGGAACATTTAATGTGGCAGCAGCTTCTCCAGCAGCCAGCCAGGATCTTATGAAGTGGCTTTTCCCCCCAGAAAATGCAGGCCAGCCTTCGCCTGATATTTATGCTTTGGGTTTACAGGAATTGATTGAGTTGAATGCAGGTTCCATCCTAGCAGCCGACACCTCCAAGCCTGCACAATGGGGAGCTCTTTTCCAGCGTCTCTTGAATTCGGGCCAAGACGAGTACTTGCTCCTAAGAACCGAGTGCATTGCATCCATGAGTCTATTCTTTTTTGTAAAGAAATCTAGTGTGGATAAAGTTACCGAGGTCTCGGGATCCTCCAAAAAGACTGGAATGGGAGGCATCACAGCCAATAAGGGTGCATGTGCAGTCCGGTTCAAGTACTGTTCCACGAGTTTTGCTCTTGTCACATCCCATTTGGCTGCAGGAGTCAATGCCACCGTGGAGAGGTACAATGACTATGCATCCATAGCCCTGGGGCTCTCGTTTACGAGAAACTATACGATCGGAGACCACGACAATATCATCTGGTTTGGTGACTTCAACTTCCGAATCAATCTTCCCAATGAGCAGTGCAGATATTTGATCAAAAACGGGGCATTTGACGAGTTGCAGAATGCTGACCAGTTGACGTTGGCCATGAGGGAAAGAGGCGGTGCTTTCCATGGGTTCAAGGAGCCCCGAGTGCTTTTTTACCCCACTTACAAATACGATCGAGGAACTTCGGAGTATGACTCTTCGGAAAAGCAAAGAGTGCCTTCATGGACAGACCGGGTGGTGTACAGGTCTAAAGGTAATAATGCTATCCGGCCTATAAACTATAGTGCCCTGCTTGATGTGATGATCAGTGACCATAAGCCAGTGTTCTCCACGTTCCAATGCAAAGTGACTATTGTGGATGAAGCTAAGAAAAATGCCCTTTCGCTCCAATACTATAATGCCTATAAGGCTGAGCATGGCACGCTCCCGGAAGAAACATCCACAGAGTCATTTGCAAACTCCACCTCCACGTCATTCAGTCTGGAGGCATTGTCGGAGCTTAATCTTTTGGAACTCGAGGGTCCTGCACCCAAACTTCCTTCCAGGTCCAATACCTTGGTCAATACGCTTCCCAGGCGTGTTCCTCCTCCACCGCTCAGTCGAAAGGCTACTCCTATTTCTGCGAGCGAGAGAATGGAACGACTGGACCTGAAACCAGACCAGAACCAACGCAAGGTGCCCCCAGTGCCCCCTGCACGCAACACCCCTATTCATTTGGAGCATTTGGCCTTCAATTCCGCTCCTCTAGTGCCTACAGATTCAGGCTCGAACCTTCCCTCCAGGACTTCTAGTGTCAATCTGAGAAAAATAGAGTCAAGCGAATCGAACCGGCCAAAAGTGGAGTCCAAAGTGGAGGGTTTATCGGACTCACCCTTGTCTAGACTTGAACAGACGCTATCGAAGTTGGAGTCCACTTCTCTGTCTGCTCTGTCGAGAATGGAATCAAATACTCTGACGTTGTCGTCTCAGAAGACCGAGACGAATAGCATGAAACCAATGAAGCCAATGAAACCTCAGAAATTATCATCGGCCAAGCTTGACGAGACAGAAAAAAACCAGTCCAGTCAATCTCAACCCAGTCAAACGCAATTCCTGGATCAAGCACAATTGCAACCACTTCTGGCACAGTCGACTCTGGCGGTGGCTCAAAACCTGGCTGGAATCCCTCAAAGTGCACCCACTCAAAGTGTGTCTACTCTGGCACTGCCTCGGCCGGTGAATGGCAATGGAGTACGTGCACCTCCGCCTCCACCAGCTCGTGCTGCTCAAGCAAGAAACCTCATGGCAGACTGGCAACCAATGGTGCCTCAGTGAGGCATTGCATGGACAGTAGAGACACAAGGGCCAGAGTAGTTGAACAGCTATGCTCCAAGACATCTAAAAAAGCATCCTGAATAGCATCAGAACAACAAACACATCTATATTGTCTAGTCTAATCTAGTCTAGTCTAATCTAGTCTAAGGTCTAATCTAGCCTAGGGTCTAATCTAGTCTAGGGTTGAGTCCAGGGTCTAATCTAGTGTCTAGGCTAAGTCTCGAATGGAAATGTCTATGAGGGTCTAGGCTTTTTCTCTATTCATTCTTTACCTATTCACTCTTCATTAAGTCATTTCATAATCTAGAGTCATGCCATGATCTAGAATCTTGTCTACATTTGAGTCAGTCATGTTTTTATGATCATCTTCCTGTTGGAACATGCTCACGTGACTGCATACAGATGAAACAATGAAGAATGGGTATTGTTGAAGAGATGCGAGGCTGGAGCTAATCCTTCATGGGCCCCCGTCTAGCACTCGTCTAACTCTGGTTATTGTCTTCCCCAAGACAATGATGGAAACAGATGAAACAGGAGTCCCCGCGACGAACTATATAAGAGAGAGGATCCAGCTCAGGCTTGAGAGGGCGGTATCACTTGTGAACAGAAGCCACGGACTCACTACTTTACATAGCAATAGAGTTACAAGACAAATGACAATTATGATTACTCAGGTCCCTCATTTGATAGAGTTGATATGAGTGTAGTCATGTGACTGTTAGTCATGTGACCAAGTCACTCCAGACCATGTGATTCCAAGTCCATGACCTAAATTTACATCCACATAGTGGATGGAATCCTAGTAGCGTTTGTAATTGCTATATTTCGACTGTTAATCTGAATTCTCTGAATCAAGGAGGATATCTAATGACTGGTTATATGGCCTAGTCACATGACTTTGGTCACATGACAGAACAGTACTCCATGTCACATAAATATATGGCCTCCAGCCCCAGTTTGAAGGACCATGAGCTCGACGAAAAGCATCTGGAAGTACTTAGCGACGTCTTCCCGTAAAGCCACCTATACAAATAATCTCCACTATATACAGTACCTTCTCTATATACACAGTACTCTACTCTATATGCAGTACACTCCAAATATCACATCAACAGTCGCAATATTTGACACAATTCTACCCAAACTACCACACCCCTCAAATGTCCAAGCGGATCAAAAACGTGTCCATATCGGTCCCTATACTATACGGTAACTCTGCAGTCAAGCTTCTGCCCGAAAAACGCACCGAAAAAACCCCCGTTGACCACACGCACGAATGGACAGTGTTCCTCAAGCCTGTAGTCAACGATGTGGACCTAACACCCCTTATTAAGAAGGTGACGTTCAAACTCCACGAAACCTACGAAAACCCCGTTCGGTCCGTGGAGGCCCCACCGTACCAGGTCACCGAAACCGGCTGGGGAGAGTTTGAAATCATCATCAAGATCCATTTCCATTCCGGTGCAGAGTTGGGTATCAACGAGAAGAACTTCCAGATCTTCCATGGCCTCAAGCTACATCCCTATAACCCGCAGGCGCCACAGAGACTCAATGGTGAAGTCCACTCGGTTTTATTCGACGAGTTGGTGTTCCAGGAGCCTACAGAGGCCACATTTGAGATCTTGACTCGCAAACCTCTGAACCTATTGCCCTACAAGTACTCCAGCCCAGATAAAAGCGACCAGGAGTACTTGCGGATCACGGAGGGTGACGAGTTGGCCCGGTTGGATATATACACACGGAAAATTAGGGAGGAAATCGAGACCCAGAGGAACGAGTATAAGCAATTGGAGCAGCAACGTCTAGCGTTGATGGATTAGTTGTAAGTTGCTGAAGGTTTACCACCAGCAACTTTTCTTCCTTTTCTTTGTCCTTTTACTATTTTTCCTCTCTCTTTTGCTCTCTCTTTTCCTCTCGTCCTTTTTCCTCTTTCTCCTTGCCTCTTTTCCTTTTCTTCTGCCCTTATCTGGCAACAGTGACACTAATGCTAGTGGTATTTAACTGGTACTACTACGATGGAGCAGTCAGGATAATGTTAATTCTGTGATGCACCAACGCAACAGGTGTTTTTGACCGGAAATTTTCTTCCCTCTAAGAGTGGAAGTGAAGAATCCTGTGTGACTTGTGATTCTTTATAATTTAACGGGTCGGAGATTGCACCCAGAAGATACTCAGGTCTACCAATTTACTTAGAGGAGGTTCAGGATCGTTGGCACTTTGTGACTTATAGCATGTCATCATAGTGTGGTGACCTAAAATGCACCAACTTACAGGACCTGCACTTATAGGCACAGTTCCTATGCTGGTAATGTACCACCCAAAGTGGTTAGATTTGAGTTACGTCAGCTACTCTGTTTACTATGCTCCTTCGCCGAACATATCATGAATGGGCATGGACCTCTTCTTGTGGCGAGGTGAGATTGCATCTGCAATATCTGACTCCGACTCGCTGATCTTGATATCTGTAGGTTGGTTCAGTATACTGGTGTGCGGTGTGCTGACCTCCTTCACCAGCTGAGTTTTAAAGCGTTGGGTATCGGGAATCGTGCTTTTAGGGTCTTCATCCTGCCCTAGGTCTTCTGCAAGGAGTATTCTGCCAAATGTTACGGCTCGACTTGTATCTGTGATGTCTGACATCTCGAGTTGAGACGGTCGAAAATTAGTGATCGGCGGATTTGGCCTCCATCGTCGCTGAACTGCTTGAATGGCACTTGCTGGAGGGGTGTCTGAGAAAAAGGATTCTATGGACGCCTGGTCTTCCTTAACATGCAAATTGGGCTGGGGCTGATTGAACCCAAAAGTTCGTCCCTAGAGGGAGGAATCGAGCTGTTTAAGTAGTTGGCAGCGTGGTGGCCTATTCAACCGGTCGTTGCTAGGTGCTTGCGAAACTTTCTTCATCAGGACAATAGCTAACATTGTTCTAACTCATCATATTCCATGCTGGTATCTCGTACAATGGTGGTTGCGGAGACGGCGTTATGGAATGGCCGTTCTTAGGATTGGACAGCATAGGCTTAAACAAATTACTTCTATAGGTAGAGCACTACCGAAGATGGGTGGTTCTAACACACGGGATCTAAACATCGTATAAACTAGTATAGATATAGTACAGTGCCAGTACATTGCAATCAAGTAATTAAATAAGGAGTGATATAGAGTCTACGGTTATGAGTTAACAGTTGTTTCACTGATTTTGGTCTTTTTTTTGGTCCTGTTTGGTTCGCCCTGATACTGTGGGTTGAGTCTCTTTTTGGTGTGGTTTCGCACCTTGGTGCAAAATTGCAAATGCGAATGTAGAGCACTAGACCATTACATCCCTCATAGCTAGCCTCAAGCCATGGAACATTTTTTCAAATCTATCACTAATTGATCTTGTGAATAAATTTATAGTATGAGTTTGATCTGAGTTTCTGTTTACACTGACTTGCACACACTCACACACATTGCCTACTCACATACTCACATTAACTCACATTCACACTGCCTACTCACACTGCCTAGGCACACACATTCACCCACATTCACATAGCCTATTATTTCCTATTAGTAAATTTATCATCTATCTGAGTATAAATAGGAGCGGTTACATCATTGGATTCTATCCTATAGTTATGGAACTTCAGTATTCAAACCTATTTCACAGTTACCTGCACTCCTAGATCCAAGATAGCATTCAATCTTATGGAACGAAGGTCAGTGTGGAAGGCCCTTACCGAAAGAGAATTTGGTAAGTGTTGGATATTGCACACACTAATATGGAACGTGCGCTGGGTTGAGACCGTGGTGAGACAGGTTAGTTCTACCCTACTGATGAATGATTGTAACAATACCTCTCACCATAGCCAAGGCAATGTCCCCATAGCCAAGGCCATGAAGAAGGGAACGGCGATCTGCACCAACCCCAGAAGTTTTATACCAACTCCAGAAGTTTTATACCAACCCCAGAAGTTGTATGATTCTCCCACAGTTCGTGGGCTTAAAGTTCTAGGTGCACAACGGAGAGGAGTACATGGAGCTCGGAATTTCCGATGAGATGAAGGGGGGGCAACAAGTTGGGCGAGTTTACTCCTACAAGAAAGAGATTCACCTATAATTTCTCTCCAAGAACTAGTCAGAGAGGTCAGAGAAATGAGTCAGCATGAGGTGAAATGACATGATAATTAAGAGTGAGAGGACATGATGACGTGGTGACATAGTGACAGATGACATGGTGACAGATGACATAGTGACAGATGACATGGTGACATAGTGACATGGTGACATGAGGAGTCAGAACATGATGATGTCATGAGAGCCTATGAGAATCATCCAAATGAGACGCTATATATAATCCATAAGAGCAGAGCAGAGTGCTTGAATATTTAATTCGAATACCAATGACTATATATCAGTACATAGATTAGTGTAGTCGAACAGCAGTCTAGTCTATCTCTACTTGTCACACTGAAACCCCAAGAGCACCGAGAAGCAGTACACATCAAGTAGACTAGCAGGTAGTAGATGAACAGCAGTATATGAACAGCAGTATATGAACAGCAGTATATGAACAGCAGTATATGAACAGCAGTAAATCAACAGCAGCAACTGATATTAAGCTAATAGTAAATAAAAGTACTGCAGTAGACTCGTACTTGTTGACTTGTACTTGTTGACTCGTACTTGTTGACTTGTACTTGTTGACTCGTACTTGTTGATTCGTACTTGTTGACACGTAGACTTGATATTTAGTAACCGTGTTCTATAGAATAACGAGGTGATGTAGGTTGACTATGCGGATATCCATGTCCATGACAACGATTTCGTGGTCTGGTTTATCTTAGTAGCACAGTTCTATTCTCTAGCAAATTCCCACTTCCAGAAATACTATTAATACTCTTATTGATAGATTCACTATAGGTAGGACACTACGAATAGGGGTATTTTGAAGCCTACGATGTCCGATCCTAACAATGGATGTTGCAAATGCCGTTCCCGGCCACCGGCCATCAATGTAAAAAGTACCCTGATGCCCTTTTCGAATATCACCGAACAATCATCATCATTGTTCTACAAGAGAGTTTTTCGAATGCCACGTTTTCTCTCAAGTTATATAAATAGCCTCGGTCCCCTTTCTTGAGGGTCCATCAACGAATACAAGTTTAGGCTAACATACGTTATTAAAGAACATACCACTTATGTATTATTAATACTCTTATGAACTACTCTTATGTACTACTCTTATGTACTACTCTTGTGTACTAATAATACTCTTGTGTACTACTCTTATGTACTACTATTATGTACTACTATTATGTACTACTCTTATGTACTACTATTATGTACTACTCTTATGTACTACTCTTATGTACTAATAATACTCTTGTGTACTACGCTTATGTATTACTATTTGTTATGTTCTTTGATACATTTATGTCTTACTAATTCTATGCTCGTTGATGGTTCCTCAGAGAGGGACCGGAGCAGCTTATATAACTTTGAGAAAAACGGGGCATTTGAAAAAACTCTTCACCAGGACAATGGTAAGGGTTGTTTTAGAATATTAACCCGGTGTTCGTAATAGCCATTATTATGATTGGTCAGAGTAGGCTTCATAATACCTCTGTAGGCAGAGCACTGTCTATGGTGGATCTAACAGTTACTGTAATATAGTGCTGTTCTTAGTGTTGTTCTATAATGTTGTTCTATGGTGCTGTTCTAAAGTGTTGTTCTATGGTGCTGTTCTAAAGTGTTGTTCTATGGTGTAATTCTAAATATACCTTTGGCTAGCCACTGGGTAAGTGTATATATAGAGGTGTAACCCGAAGTGTCACATTATGCTCAGGAAGTGTCAAGGAATATCCTGATTTTGTATCCAGCTATATCGTTCACCATATTCTATCAGGGTCCAGTCAGTCACATTAGGAAGATGTATCCATGTCTGATTACGCACTCTCTGCCATAGTCACGTACAGTTACGTACAGTCACGTACAATCACGTACACTCACGTACAATCACGTACACTCACGTACACTCACCTATATGACTGTGGTACCCAAGAGAGAGTAAGTTGCAATCCGTGGCTTCTGTTTTGTTCTATGATACTATTGTTCTATGATATCACTACTATTATGGATATTCAATGAGTTTCATCAACAAAGAAACTGAGTTATAAATAAAGAAACTGAGTTATAAATAAAGAAACTGAGTTATCAACAAAGAAACTGAGTTACATTGATTGTCCTGAGACCAGAGTTGCCGGCTTCTGACACATTGGTTACTTTGACCAACCAATTTAGGCTGAAAATACATGTATGGATCGGGCTCCCCCCATAGACGGTCTAATATCATAAAGTATCATCTAATGTATAGAGGATAAGGTAGTACTATTTAGTATATATATATATAGCGTGCTGTGCTATTTAGTGAGTTAAGTAGTGTGGAGTGTGAGTGAGTTTATAGTGTAGGTACATAATGTATATATAGTGTAATGTGGTGAGTATGTACAGAGATGGAGCGCTACTTCTTGGCCACAATTATGCGCTGGATACTCTCCATAAACAACTGTAAACTTTTGTCGTCGGTTTTGACTTCCAGCAGGTTAGGAGCCCCAAAGACCTGGTCCGGAGTGCTCATATAGCTGGTAGACGGGTTAACCTTGGCCATCAAGAAACGAGCCTGCGATCCTCCTTCATCACAGTCAATGAACCGAGGCAACGGGAACCGGTCAAGCAAAATCTCCATGGCCTCCCTCTTTGGTGCCTCCAAAAATGCCTTGAAGTGCTCATACCCTTCCTGCTCCTGGTACCCTGCATCTCTCCACAGTGCCACGGTTTTGCCGTGGAAAATCAAGATCTGGAAAAACGTATCGAGGAGCAAGATCTTGGAGGGGCCAAGCGACATCAGGTCCAAAAGAACGGGTTCCGGTTCGGGGTGGTCCGGGTCGAAATGCTCCACATCGTACGAAAGCAACGATGGCTGGATCATGATCAATGCATTGGTCACGTCCTCATGCATAAGACTGTGGCGAACAAAACTGGTTTCGTCGGGCGAATTGTTGAACACACAGATGAATGGGGACCGCCGCAAATGGTACATGAATTGGGGAAGCATGGCGTAGCAGTTAGAGAGCCGGAATGACTGCATATCGCCCTTGCGGTACTGGGCAAACCGTACACAGAAATCCACAAGGAGCTTATCGAGATGCTTGGGGAGATACAGCTGGTCGTAGGTGGATTTCAGGGAACCGGCATATAAGCTTGCCCGGCCCAGTACCTGAGCCAAGGCTCTTCTGGCAATGGCCACCGTAGCTGCTTCCTGATCAAATCCTTGCTCCAAGGAAACACCGTCACTATCAGCAATTACCGCAAGAGGGATCGTGGTTACCCGGACACGTAACGAGTTGTCGGGGTGTTGGTAGTGGCACGTGACCTGCAAAAAGGCTGGTCTTTCGGTACTTGGAGAGTCGAGTTTGTCCAAGTAAATGGCATAAGTCAGCTGTGGGTTGATGCTCAGAAGCTTCCATGCATTCGTACCCCCTTCTCCAACGCTGATTGGCGAAATCAGGGCCTCCACGAATTTATCCTTTCGTGGAGGAAGCCCAGCCGCATTGCCAATGAGACCTTGAACCTGTAAATCTGAGGTGGTCCTGCACTCCAATGTAGCATTGAAACCCATATCCAAATGATCCTCGTCAGTTGCGTGTTTCGTGAAGAATTTGCCAACGCTTTGCCGTAACATCAGCGTACTGAACGAGTCACACATCACCACGGTGCCTCCCGTATTGCTGAACACATCCTCCATCTCGTAGAGTCCCATTTGGTCATATGACCCCACGAAGAAATTGCACGAGATTCCAATGGTCACCAAGACACGGGTAACTTTTTGGTAGAACAGCCGTGCCTTTTTAAAGAGGGTCAAATCTGCTTTGGCTACACCATTGGGTAAATTGGGGATCTGAGCAAGATTAGGCAAAGTCGTCGCCTTAGCCTTTTCGATATCGTGGTGAGACCGTATAGGCTCGCGGAGCGGCGTATTGACGATTTTTCCGGGTCCGAAAGTGGCTGCTCCGCCAATAAAGGCAAGAATATGGCCACCCGAAGCCCCGATTTTGCCCAAAAGTGCCTGAAGCGTCAAGGCAGCGATATTTATAGCACACCCTGAAGCCCGAGCCGCACGGGTTTTAGTTTCGGGATGTGGAAACGTGATGTTCACCAAACTCTCGATGATCGAAGACAAATTGTACTCCACCACATCGATCGTATGGAGGAACCGACGCCCCGAGCTCAGTAAGCCCATGGCATCGCCGCCACCATTAAGCCGGAGCATTTTCTGCACATCCTCCAAAGTGTACTCTTTTTCTCCATTGAAAGTATGAGCCCGGTTGGTCACGGAAACATCATGCAATTGCACGTGTTTCCCAAAAGAAATGAACCCTACCAAACTTCCCGACGGGAGAAGCGAAACGGCCAAGGCTAAAGTCTCCTTCAAAGACTCAAATGCATCTGTAACGTCTTCATTTTCAAAACACGTGTCCACCACGAAAAAGAAGATGGGGGGCAAGGCAGCCTGGCGCCGTGTAATGTACTCCACTGCAGCACATTCAGGGGAGAGTGCAGGAGGGTAAGACCCTTCCGTCTGGAGCCGGTTTCCAAAGGTACAGAACTGACAGTACCAAATATCACCAGTTTGCTGGTTGACGGAGACGTAAGGGTTCAAGAAGGCCTGGCACTGGCGACAACGCGCCATGTGGGACTCGTCCAACACATGCACCGGGCTCTTATTGTTGAGGGGAGTGAGGAAGGCGGCGAGAGGGGCGATGTTGCGCTGGTGCTGGAGTTTCAGCTTAGGCACTCTGTTCCACGTGACCCGGACGCCGGTCTGATCCTCTAATTCTTCGAAACTCATGGGACAGATTTAAATAGTTAGGCAAACTGGATAGACAGATTGAAACGTGATAGACAAGCAAATTGACAGGTGATAGATTGACAAGCTGGACAGTTTTAGACAGATTTGACAATCTTAGACACTCTTTGGACAGTGTTTAGGCAGTGTTCACGGTAGGTGGTATTAGATATTGTTCTGGGCCGTCTTGGTGTCTTTAAGTGGACCCTTGAAGGTGGACAGTTTAGACAGTTTTAGACAAACTTTAGACAATTTGGAAAATCTCACTAAAGTTTAAATTATGACAACTGGACTGGTGTTCAAATTAGACCAGTTCAGTCAATCAATATAGCAAGCGGCGTAATCCTCAGTACGGGTAGAAATTAATCCTTAAAAAAACAAGTAGGTCCAAAAACTCTATTATGATCAAGCTGGTGATCCTGGATTGTCTCTTCGGGAGATGTATGGAGATATGGTTGTAGTTGATCTGGGTACCAATAACGGGGGATCTATAAATAAAAGATCAGATTAGGAAAGCACAGAAAAAAAAGGCTATGGATTAATTAACGGCAGCAGAGGCGAGTGCTTTTCCTGCAGACACGGAATATAGCACAGTCCACGGGTTAGGCCTTATCTGTCAATAGTACTTAGTAGTGGGAACGTAAAGTGGAGGAGAGGTGAGCGTTAATGTTGTGTGCAGGACCATGGAACATAGTTTTTTTTTTTAGTTGAAGTGAAAAGGAGGGAAATATGCAGGAAGCAAGTCAGGTTTAAAAAATTGTATTATTATTTTTATTTTAATTTTTTTCCTTTTCGGGATGATTTATCTTGGGATGGGATATGGAATCGATTTGAGTGTTGATGGTGAAAACGGATAGAAAAAGTGAAAGTGAAAGTGAAGGTGAAGGTGAAGAAGGAGTGTATGCAGGAAAGTATTATTAAGACGCGACTGACTGATAAAGATAAAAAAAAAACATCAGAACCTCATAAGTCCACGTCACGTGAAACACAATATACTGCAGAAAAATCAGTTAATGATATTTGTATAAGAATTTCCAGTAGATGGCAAGATCTACTTCGGAGTCAAAATCAACTTAAATACCGTGACATTAACAACTACTCTATGTTATATTCTTTAATACAGTTATGCCTTATTGATACAGTTATTGTTAGATTCTTGTTGTAACGTTTGTACTAAGTTATCTATATTTGTTGATGATTCTTCCTATGGGGGAATTTGAGTTGCATATATCCTAGGTCTTAGAGGGAGGCGCGCTGTTTAGGTGGCTGGTCGGTGGCTGGTAGATATCTGCAGAGAGGCTTAAACATTCCTCAATAGATAGGCAACTATGCCGGATCTGACAGTGATGCCTTATTGATACTATGTTCGTTGACGGTTCCTCAAAGAGAAGGATCAGAGTGGCTTCTATCACTTTGAGAGAATCGTGGCATCAGAAAACTCTTCATCAGAACAATGGTAAGGATTGTCATCATGTACGAATCCATCATTTACGAAGCCATCATGTACGAAGCCATCATGTACGAAGCCATCATGTACGAAGCCATCATGTACGAAGCCATCATGTACGAATCAATCATGTACGAAGTACTATGATGACCATTACAAACTCCACTATGATGGCTGCAAACTCCGTATCACGCCCATAATAAAACTTCGCACAATGATGGCCTGGCCATTGACAGGATCATACGGCTTAGGTTCCAATTACCTCATGGGTAGAGCACTACCTATAGTGGTTGTAATAGGTACTGTTAGATGCTTGTTGTTAAGTCAGGTACTCTATTTAGTATGTTTTTTTGTTGATGATACCTCCGAAGGAGGGATCTGAGCTACAGTGTTTTTCAAAATTATTCAAACCAGCGCGACAAAACTATTCAAACCAGCGTGACAAAATGTTTCAAACCAGCGCGGCAAAATGTTTCAAACCAAAAAGACAGAATGGTTCAAAACAAATGGCCTAATGTTTCACACCAACTTTTATTAGAATTCAATATTCTGAAATCCTAAATCTGAAAGATTGCCTCTTATGTACTTACATTTGGCACAAAGGTCTTGCAATACCAATCAAGGGTGAAAAACGGACGGAACTGAACTGGTTTCCTTATCTTCCTATATACAACAACTTGTCCATATGGTTTGAAAGATTGTGCGAAGGGGTACGAACCATTTTGTCGCGCTAGTTTGAATCATTTTGAAAAACACTGTACTTAAGTATTTGGCAGGGAGTTGCCTAGTCAACGGGTGTTGTTAAGAACTGGGCTTTTAAATAATCACCATGGACCAAAATTGGACAGAATCTCTGACTGTTTTTCTGACTGTTTTTCTGACATAGTAATATATAATAGTTATGAGGAATAGTTATGAGCTCTGATCCTTGCAGTAACTTGACCGGGATTGACCGGAATTAAGGGCCGCGGCCGGAATTGTCCAACTACTGGACTTCCAAAAGTCCACCACGCAAAGATTTTCAACTCAAAAGCTATTCATTGTGAATTCCGGAATTGCCCGATTTCAGCAAACCTATTTTCACAAACCAGAAGGAGAAAAAAGGGTCGTTTGCATTGGGCCTTTTTTTGCTGAGGTAGCCTGGTGTACGGGTGTTTGTTGCACCCATTCAATCTCAATTCCGAGGTTCCCATACTTCATTAAGCATATCGTGAGAAATACCTCCCACAGTCACATACTTGACTGTGGCTCAGAGTACTAAACAGACATGGATACACTTTTAGAGGTCGCTGGACTGGACCCTTCATACAGTATGTTGATTGATGAAGTTGAATGTAAGATCAATGAATTCCTTGGCCAGCCCTGAGCATAATGTGAGGTTTGGGTTACATCTCTATATCTACAATTACCCGGTGGCTACCCAAAGAGGATATTTACCAACAAAACTATATTTACCAAAAAAGGTATATTTACCAACAAAGGGTGGCAGACCCCCAAATTATTGGTCATCGTTAATTACTGGATGGCTCGTGTGAGACCCATATTGTTAAATTCGTGTTACTTTTAAAACTCTATTTACTCTATTTACTATGTTTACTCTATTTACCATGTATACTATGTTTACTATGTTTTTTTGTTGATGATTGCTCCATAGGATGAATCTGAGCTACAAACACAAACACCCGTACACCTTTTGCAGCCATCCAAAAAAATCCCTATATAAAGAGCCCTCCCCCCGATTTCCACAACAAAATTATTCGTACTACTCTCTTCTTTTTTTATCATACAATACACTACGAATACTCATGCAATATTCTATGACTTGGTTCATTGGCTAATTTATTTGACAGAGCATACTGCTCAAATACTTCTGGTTGTGTTAGTCTAGACTATAGATCCGGAGTTAATGGTCTAGTTTATTAGATCCGGAGTTAATGGTCTAATGTATTAGATTTAGAGTTATGGTCTAGTGTATTAGCTGCAGAGACCAATGAAATATATGAGCTCATCGGCCTAGGGGTGCAACTAGAAGCAATTGGCAAGAAAGTCAACTACAGGCGTCTTGGTGTTCTCCAAAAGAAGCAGTTTCTTATCTGGGTCATTGTTATCCTGCAGAATAAACTTCAAGAAGATCATCAACGAGCGTTTGGTGGTCAAAGACTAGTACTGGTCGGTGAAGATATCTTCCTTGATGGTATTGGACAATTAAGTAGTTAACAGAGAGTCGCCTAGTCACCAATGCTTTAGCACATTGTTTTGCATCCCGTGTTTCGTACAACGGTGACTGAAGTGACGACGTGATGAAATGGATATTGTTAGAATTAGACAGTGTAGGCTTGATAATAGCTCTATGAGTAGTGTCATGTCTATAGTGGATTTAATTGTCTGGCAATATATACTAGATACACTAGATACACTAGATACACATTTGGGTCAGGATACAGTGAGGTCAATATAGAGAAAACCACTAGATACACTAGATACACTAGATACACTAGATACACTAGATACACACTTGGGTCAATATACGAATGGGTCAATATACACTAGATAATATACAGCTAGGTAAATATGCGGTGGTTAATATTGTTAGATTCACCCTGTTGTTACGGCAGGTACACTGTTCACTATGTTCATTGGCCGAATCCTCAAAAGAAGAAATCGGGCTGAGGAGGAATCTGAGCTGTTTAAGTATTTGACAATGACGTCGCCTAGTCAATGGGTTGGTGCTAGGTAGGTGCAAAGGGGGAAAACTCTCCACATTCCATCCGGTCCTCGGATTTAGCACATTCCCTCCTGGTACGTCATACAATGATGGTAGAGGAGTGTCACAGTGAAATGGTCATTGTTAGGATTAGATAGCGTAGGCTCAAAATACCTCAATAGCTCGAGCACTATCTATGTTGGAACTAACAATTATCTTGTATATTGTTAGACCTNTCGAGCACTATCTATGTTGGAACTAACAATTATCTTGTATATTGTTAGACCTACCATGGGTAGTACACTACCCATGTGGATGCTGAAACCCTGCACTGGTCGATCAGATGTTGAGCGGCCTCCAGCCCTCAATACGACCTCTATTCCTCTATGCCGGACCAGTCTATATAATAAACATACAAAACACACTAAAACAGAGTACTGGACGAGTCCAAGAATCTAACAAGTAGATGTAGAATAGATTAAATAGAGTCGTTTAGATAGAGTAGTAGTAGAAACAGAGTATTAGTAGAAACAGAGTATTAGTAGTAATAGAGTATTAGTAGAAACAGAGTATTAGTAGTAATAGAGTATTAGTAGAAATAGAGAATTAGTAAAATTAGAGTATTAGTAGAAATAGAGTATTAGTAGAAATAGAGTAGTAGCCGTAGTGGTGGGAATAGGGCAGTGGTTGTAGTCCAGATTGTCTGAGTGAGTCGTAGTTGTAGAATTAGAGCAGTATACTGTAGTACAGTATCCAAAAACCATGGGTTTCCTATAGAATCTAAAACCATGGATTTCCCTACAGTATCCAAAACTATGGATGTCCCTACATTCAATAGAAACACATGTGTATCACTAAATATGTTTTAATAAAAGTCAGCCTAAGTTAATCAAGCTGTGGGTTTAGCAGCAGCAGCAGCCAACGAAGAAGAGGCCTCGGCATCAACAATCCAATAAGGCTCCCAAGCTCCAACTTGCTTACAGAGGTCAAGAGCCAAGGATTGAGCCTTATTCACATCTGCTCCACGGCATTGGCCTGCAATACAATCGGCCACATCCGAAGCCCAAGGTGTACTCACACAGAGACATCCAGTGTCCCAGTAAGGACAAGGTGTACTGGCAGTGGACTTTTTCACACAGCTCTGCGCACAAACAGGCAATTGGTCGTAAATTCTGTCCGCGAACCCATTGATGGATGCGGTTTTTGGCACGGCTGGGTAAGTGGTCCAGTCATTAGCGGAAGCAAGACCCAAGAGGGAGACAATAGAGATAATAGGCAACATTTGTAGATTTGATTTTTGGTTTGGTTTGTTTTGGTTTTGGTTTTGGTTTTGGTTTTTTTTTTGATTCTTTTTTGATAGAATTATACTGAAAGAGGTGGATTTGACACCTTTTTATACTTGCTTACAGATGATTCCGAAGTTCGTACCAGATCTATGGATCGCACAGTGTTGCACCTTATGCTCGGCCATATTTTCGGCCATATTTTCGGTGCACGTTCGGCTCACTTTCGGCTCAACTACGGCCCAACCACCACATGCAGGTCATCTCGCATATGCAGCTCCAATCACTAGTGGACTTACGGTATGATTGGTCACTGTAGAACTATAGAGGGGACATCCGGCCAGTTGGTGTATTCCGAGTCGGTTATAGATGCACGCCAAGAATAGGTGCGCTGGCGTGCGTAGTGAGTGTTGCCTATGTGACATATGCCGACCCTTATGTGCAGGGATTGCATTACCTGTAGTACAACGGAATTGGATATAGGGAAAAGTGCCATAAGGTTCCGAGGAGTGCATATTTGCAGGCGGGTTGTATGAACTGGTTTTGGTTCCGAATTGTGGATAGACTTCAGAAAAGGGTTAGACTTCAGACATGGATTAACAAGTTTAGTGCAGAAACAAAATCGAAGACACAAGGAGTGGAAGGAATCCAAGGAACAAGGAATCCAAGGCATATAGAGAGTGGATACTGCTCATGGTCGAGCATGACGGAATTCACTAGAAGAAGACAGATTTCCTAGTTTGGATAATTCACAACAGCCACGTGACTCAGAATAAGAATCGGAGGTGGTTTAGATGTTTACTACAATTGCACCTGAGAATCTTTGGGTTTACGACTTAACTGGTCCAGTTGGTGCGAGTGTATATGGTGACGCGCAACTTTGAGAACGTTTTTGTTAGCCTTAGATACGCATGCATGTGAGTCTAAGCCATCTGGGGTAAGCACCAGACCGAATTCGAGCTTGTTCTTTTTGCAAATCGGATTTTAAGTGAATAAATATAATATCTGAACCTACGGAGGAGGTTAAAACTTTTTTTTTAAAACGAAAAAAACGGTCGGACCGCCGAAATTCCCGCCTAGATGGAAAAGATAACTTAGACGCGCACAGCGTTTAAATGCATGCTGGCCGTGGCCTTATTCTTCATTAAAAAACGCTACATTGCTCGTATTCGAGGCCTGAAAAAAGGTGGTTCAATTTCCTTGGTCCCCGTCATCGGTCAATGAGGCCAACCAGCTGAAGGGTGGTCTTGTATGCACCTATCATTGGCTCTAGGCCTTCTCTTGCAGCACATTGTCAGCACATTGTCAGCACATTGTCAGCACATTGTCTTCGCCCCGATTTCTCCGACCTTGACCATATGTCCATGCACAGGCGGAAATTGCCCAGGAATCACCAATAGGTAACCGCACTTCAAGTGGAGAGGCCGAATTTACGAGTTCCCCGAAAAAGAAACCGAAAAAGAGTGTGCGTGCAACTACCAATTCAGAGTGAATGGGGGTGTGTCTAGACCAAAATAGTGTGTACCCAGAATACGGAGTGTGTCTACGGAGAATAGAGTTTGACTATAGACCAAAATAGAGGGCGTCTAAAAAAAAATAAAAAATAAAAAATAAAAAATAAAAAATACGGTGAGACTAGAAAAAAATAAAGTGTGACTAGGTCAAAATAAAGCGAGTCTATGCAAAATAGAGTGGTCGCGGTTTTATCGGAACGAAACATACGAAGTGTTATGCATGAGTATTTTGGGTGAATTTTTGGGACTATAAATGACCGACCCCGAATTTCTTCCGGCCCTGATTTTTGTCTGATTTCGTATTTCTTCTGATTTCGCTTCCATTATATTTTTTCAAGTAGTATATTTTTCAAGTAATGTATTTTTTCAAGTACTGTTAGATTCTTGTTATAACGTTAAGTACTAAAGTTACCTATATTTGTTGATGATTCCTCAGAAGGAGGAATCTAAGCTTTTTATATAACAATCGGGTAAAAATAGGCCATGAAATAAGCCGATGAGATAAGATGACTCTATCAATCATTCGGTGACGAATGTAGGAGTAAACTGCATTCGGTAACAAACGAAACGAGTAATAAAAGAAACGAGTAGTCAGTCTCGGAGGCAAGTAGCTGACTAATTGACTTTCTTAGACTCTAAAAATCCCGATGGGTGGTGCGTCTACCCATGGCGGTTCTAACAAGTACAGTGAATGAATATGACCAGGATGGAGAGAATGTTACCGTGGCTCAGAATGTGACTCTGGATCAAAGCGTTACTTTAGCTCAAAATGGTACCTTGGCTCAAAATATCTCTATGGATTCCAGCAATAATACCGATTCTTCGACTCCTGATAATGAATTGGAACAGTTGGTCTACTTCATTAATTTGAATGATGAATCCTCTGATGACAGTGGCGACGTGTTTGAGCTTTTCATTGGGCATACTAAGACTTCCAATATTGCAGGCACTTCCAAAACTTCCCTCAATGTCTCAGGTACTTCGGAACCTCTAGTCTCCAAATCCAATGCGACTGAACGGTATTCTGAGGTTGGGAATGTGTTTCAACCTATGTTTTAGTATATGTATTGCCATACAGGGATATGTAAGTTGTACCTTACAATACCAAAGTAATTTAGACGGTGCGAGGCGGGTGAGGAGTATTCACCCACTATGTTGAGAAAACAGCTCTTGCTGTCTCTCTAGCGCCGCAGTCACTGACGTGACTTTGGTCATTTGAAGGCACATTCCACCAATCAAGAGTGAAAACGGACGGAACTGAACTGGTTTCCTTGTTATCCTGTATACAAGAACTTGTCCATTTGGTTTGAAAGATTGTGCGAAGGGGTACGAAACATTTTGTTGCGCTGGTTTGAAACATTTTGTTGCGCTGGTTTGAAACCATTTTGTCGCACTGGTTTGAATAGTTTTGAAAAACACTGCACATTGCATACAAGTCAAGTGCGCAGAGTTTGCAGTCACACCAATCACAAAGTATAATATCTTGGTTACTGGCATTAATAACCTGTAGAGAGTCCCTATTATGTACTACCACTACTAGTACTACTAGTACTACTATAATCTACAGACTAGCACTACTATAATCTACAGACTAGTACTACTATAATCTACAGACTATACTACTATAATCTACAGACTATACTACTATAATCTACAGACTATACTACTATAATCTACAGACTAGTACTTGGTATTATATTTGACTGACTATCAGTAGTACTATTATGCACTAGTTGTTAGATTCTGGAATACGTCTAATACTTGGAGCTCTGTTAATTCGTTGATGGATTCTCAATAAGTGGGAATCCTAATGATTATATAGCGAACTGGTGAATGCCGGGAAGTGAAGCAAGGCGGTTAAATGCCATGTTACAAATTAAGGTGAATGGATGAGTCCAAGTCACTTGGTTATGGTGACTTGGATGAGTCATTGGCATTCGTAGGCTCTAAGATACCTCTATAGGTAGTGTGTCAACCCATGGTAGGTCTAACACTAGTACTATAGTATACTGACCACCACTGACTACAATTATGCATTACTACTAAAGTATACTGACCACCAATGACTACTATTATGCACTATTACCATAAGATATTGACCACCACTGACTATTACTAGTATTGAAGTTCCAGATAAAACGATTCGAACGTGTATAGAACAATACACAAGACTCCACTCCCTCTCCTGTGATACCATTTGAAACCTTACTCTTAGTCATCGTCTATGCAGTAGTGAACGGCATGAAAATTCACCAAATGGACGTTAAAACTGTTTTTTTTTTTTTTGTTTGAATGGACACCTCCAAGAAGAAATCTATATAAAACAACCTCCTGAAAACCTCCGGACAACTTCCTGGCTACGAAAACGACAATAGTTCATCTCGAACAAAAGATGCCAAGAAAACAGACTTGTAGAAAACAGACTTGTAGAAAACAGTCTTGTAGAAAACAGATTACATCTACAAACTCAAGAAATTCCTATACGGTTTGAAGCAAGCACTGTTAGTGTGGTATCAGACTATCAAGGGAACACTTGACTTGTGTAATTTGGATTCAAAAACTGTCTGAATAAACCTTATCTTTTTCAAAACACATCAAAGACGCTTTTTAATAGCTCTCTATTTTGATGACCTACTTATCTTCAGTAATGATATTTCCAATATTAACGAAATCAAGGTTTTATTGGGAAATACCTTTAAGATGAAAAATCTTGGAAATGACAAAAATTACATTGGAGTTAAAATCTTAAAAAAAAAAAAAATGACAAAAGAGAAGTTTAAATTATTGGATTGTTTAATTTGGTATGTTTAATTTCGCTAGTGTAGTTTGAATCGTTTTGCCGCGCTGGTTTGAACCATTCTGTCTTTTTGAGGTTCAAAACATTTTGCCGCGCTGGTTTGAATAGTTTTGAAACACACTGTAGTAATATTTTCAAGTAGATCTCTCATTAGGTCACTGCCTGATGACGTCTTTTAGGGAACCAAAGGAAAGAACCTCTTCAATTCGGGTGGCACCTGTATATAACATTGCCAACCGGTCAATTCCACACCCCCAGCCTCCCGTGGGTGGGAGACCATATTGCATGGCCTGCACATAGTGCCAGTCAGGTACCACACTTTCCAAATCGCCAAACTCCGTTTTATTTTTTTGTTGAAGCATGAATTTGTCTCTCTGATCAAATGGAGAGTTTTCCTCTTCGTAAGAGTTCACATACTCTTTTCCGTTGATGAATAGCTCGAACCGTAGCGAGATATCGTACTCTCTTTCCAATTCGGCTCCATATTTGATCGTAGTGGACTTGGCCAAGGGCGACATGAGCGATGGCTGGTTATAGATGAAAATGGGGGTATTTGGTTGTGAGATCGACATGGTTTCAAGGAAAGTGCTGGAAAGATGGTCGAGTAAATTGGCTGGGTTCCTTTGTGCAGGAACTACCAAATTAATCTTTCCATAGTATTCCACGAGTGAATTCACGTCTAAAATCGGTGGAAAAGGAACTCCTGTTTTCTCCTCAATCGTAGGTATAAATTCGTAGCGTGGAAAATTCATATCTCCCAATTTGCTAAGTTGAGGAAGTTGGTCTTGGAGTATCAGATGCTGGTCCTGCACAGAAGTCAAGTCCTGGTAGATATGTTTAAACAAGGCCTCTGTAATTCCCATAAGTTGTTCAAGACTGGTGAAACTTCTATAGAATTCACAAGACAAGAATTCAGGGTTATGAGTGGCATCTATACCCTCGTTCCGGAAATTGGACCCGATTTCAAATACCTTATCGAAACCACCAATGACTAACTTCTTAAGCCAGAGTTCTGGCGCCACTCGAAGCTGGAGAGGTTCATACTTGGAGACCTCTTCATGCAGGCCGTTTTGGAGACCTTCACTGCTTTTTTGGGCGACTTCTCTAGCGCCATTTTCACCTTCTTCAGTGTTACCCTCATCTTTACCACGATTTCCTTGGGATTCACTCTTGGAAAACTCCTCCGTTTTTCTTGGCAAGAACCTCAGCACCGTCTCGAACGCCTCTGCATTTGCCCCGGTCCCTTTACCTGAAATGATGGGCGTTTGGACCTCCAAGAATCCTGCATCCACCAAAAAACCTCTTATGGACTGAATAATCCGGGACCGCACCATGATTTTTTGTCGCAGCTCGGAGTCAACCAAGTAGTCCATGACACGGTTACTATTAATGCTTTTTCGTGTCCTTAGCTTGTCGGGAAGAGTTGTGGACTCGAGACAAGGAGAGGCGACCTGCACATAGTGCGTGGCCTGAAGTGATAATTCACCAGTATTGGTTTTATAAGCATGGCCCACGCACGTGACATGGTCTCCCTTCCGTATAAATGCTAGGGTCTTGGCAAACTCATCTTTGGTCACGTTAAGAAGTTTATTGGACGTATAGATCTGGACCTTCATGTTATCCTGCACAAGGTCGATAAAATAAAGGCCCTTTCCGGATTTTCGGACTGACGTTACTTTTCCTTCAAGCTGGAATTGTTCACTGGACCTCCGGTTGGGTAACTCCAAGAAATCTGTGTTGTGGAAGGTCTCTATGAACTTGGGTAATCTGACCGTAGGAACAGAGCCACGCAATTGGCCTATGGTGGGGTAAAAAAGCCGGGGGTTGGCGGAAATGAGTTCTTTGCGGTGTGCATAGTTGATGGAATCGGTAGAATTGCTTCGTATGAATCTCCTCCACATGGTGAACGTCCTCCACATGTGGTTGGTGATGGGTGATGGTGATGGTGATGGTGGAGAAACACTGAGATGCGATACGCTGCGGGACTGCAGAAAGGCCTTTCTTCATCCTCCACATTCATTTCCATCATCAAACATGTATTCTAGGATCCATTGGTATAGTATTATTCTGTAATTCGTTTTGGTCTATGCTTAACCTTTTTTTCTGTTTTTTTTTGGTGGTAGTAGAAGTGGTGGAAGTGGTGTTAATGGTTGGTGATGTGTAGCTTGTATTATGTGCAGTACACTTATTATAATAGCCATAAGTTCTCATATTCTTCTTCATAGGTCTTCATGTTTCATATCTTTTTTGATTATTAACTAACATTTTAGGATTTATGAGCTGGTCAGATTTGATCTCCTTTACTTTCATTCCAATTGGTTTCCCTATTGTATTCAAACTTCTTTTGCCTGCAGGAGAAAGAAGATCTAGCTAATACCTAATTGCAGCAAACACAGAATCAGAGACTACTATCTATGAGGAGGATGCTAACACTGACGTCATAATTATGGAGGGCTTTGCAAAATTGTAACCAAATCGGGGATAACCTCATAAAATTTAGAGAATACATTTTGAGAAACGCTCCACGCAACGAAACATTTAGTATTGCCTTTCATGATACCATTGTGTACTGCGTAGATTGCTGCGTAAATCAAGGTTATTCTCCATCTCATATTTGGTCTCAAGGGACTCGGCTTTTTCGTCTTGGTCTTCGTCTTGGTCTTCGTCTTGGTCTTGGTCTTCGTCTTGGTCTTGGTCTTCGTCTTGGTCTTGGTCTTGGTCTTCGTCTTGGTCTTGGTCTTGGTCTTGGTCTTGGTCTTGGTCTTCGTCTTGGTCTTCGTCTTGGTCTTGGTCTTCGTCTTGGTCTTGGTCTTGGTCTTCGTCTTTGGTGAACTCCTTCGTCAAGTCAAAGATTCGGCCTTTATGCTCTATTAAGTCAATATAGTTTCCTCTTTCCACGATGATTTTCAGCACCAAAACAACTATCTCACGTACCAATGGCAACACTGTCAAGAAATTAGTAGGAAAAAATTAAGGTTTTGGAGGCTACGTGGTCAGAATTCTTCAACTTCGTTTTCACGCTTCCTCCAATAGTACAACGAACATAATATCAAGTCTAAGAGTTTGGGCTGCATAAAGTAGTTTGCCAACTAGAGATCGATACTCAGATTCGTCACATAGCTCAAGATCTTCATCAAGAGTTTTATCAAACTTTTCACCTGTGGCTGGAACCAGCACTGGATTGCATTTTCCCATATCGTAAAACTCTAGGAGCGAATTGATATAGTCACCCATATGGATTTTGATAAAGTTCTCTTTTATGAGAATGTTGATTCCAATGAATTTTCTGGCAATTCCAAGATCTTTCATCTAAAAGGTGTTTCCCAATAAAGTCTTGATTTCGTTCATGTTGGAAGTATCCTTACCGAAGATAAAAAAGTCATCAACATAGAGAGCTATTAGAAGCTTCTTAGATGTGTTTTGAAAAAGACAATGTTCATTCAGACAGTTTTTGGATCCAAATTTCTCAAGTGTTCCCTTGATGGTCTGATGCCACACTAATGGTGCTTGCTTTAAACCATATAGGGATTTGTTGAGTTTGTAAACAAAGTCAGTTTCCTTAGCATCTTTTGTGTGAGACGAACTATTGTCGTAGCCAGGAGGTTGTTACCTATAGATTTCTTCATGGAGATCCCCATTCAAAAAAGCAGTTTTAACCTTGTATTCCCCAGATTCCAAAGCACCAACACCCGGAGCCTTTTCCGTGACACACCTGACTTATAGCTTTGAAAATCCTGAAGGTAACATTTCTCCAACTATGATGGGGACAGTAGGGCCTAAGTTTGAAGTACCTGCATGCGTAGGATACTCCACGTTCCTTTAATTCATCGAACAGTCCAGCTTTAAGGGAATTGAGTTCTTGCAAATTGGCAAAGACATTATTCCATGAATGGTCATCAACCAGATATGCAGTGGAAACCCCAAGATGCGGATCACCTTCTTGATGGCAGCCTACATTTTTGCACGAGATTGTGACCAGGGTTTCCAGTGGAAGTTCAATGCTCTCTACACTTATATAAGTGAGGAGCTGAGGAATATGTCATTGACGGTATTCCACATTATTCAAGACTCGTTACAGAAACCGTTCAACGATCATATCTCAATCACGTCCATGAATGAATTATCCAAGATCATCGTTGATGACATTCAGGACAACGATTACAACGTGAAGAAAAACCAGACTGAAGTGGCTGATATTTTGCAAGATTTTTCGTTGTAAGGATTTGAAGTATTGGAATTCTTTAAATCTGATATTAGGCCAAGGCGTGACGTCGTTTCTTAAAAGGTCCCATTTTGGACATTGTCCAGGCAGTCTTGTCCAACAGCAAAGCAGGCGGCAAACTCGATAAGTACTAATACACAGTTTTCAACTTATGTTTTAGTATATATTGATATACAGGGATATGTAGGTTGTACCTTACAAGACCGAAGTCTTAACACGGGGCGCGGCCACGTTTGAAAGTTATCAACTGGTCTATGACCTGCACATAGGATATCACTCACCTATATACAACACACTACGTAGTACCTTGACTCCGTGTGTTGACAACAGTTCCTTTCCGAGAAAATACTTGAATAACTCTTATATCGATACGAAACAAAAAAAAAAAGAAAAAAAAACCACAATTATAACACACTAGTACATTGATTTATACACTAGTACATTGATTTATACACTCGTACACTTAAAAATATAGACTTTTCAAGGAGTTTTGATTATGCAAGTAGTTTCGGCTGTCTGTGGGTTCGGCTGTCTGTGGGTTCGTGGCTGGATCTTTGGGCTAGAGTATGTGTATAGATAAGTTTGGCGAGGCACTGTTGCTGGTCCAGGGCGTCTTTGGGTAAAGTCATTGGGGATAGAAATAGGGCCTGGGTTCTCCAGCTCCCGAAAGCTCTGCCTCAGATTTTGTCACTTTCCGTCACTCCCCCTTGCGTAATCTAGGAGGAACATAGGTTATAGAGTTGAGACCAGAGTAGCTCATGACTCTGGAGTTAGGGTTGTGACTCTGGAGTTAGGGTTGTGACTAGGGTTATGAGCCCTGTGCCTATTATGAGACCTAATATTTCCATTATTCTTCCATCTACATCTACTTCTACATTCAATATTCTATATGTGGGTTTGATCATACAGTGTTGGAGAGCTTGTATAATTGCTGCTATGCCCAATTGATCTTCTCTATGAACTCTTCACACTGAGGCACAATTTCTGCCTCGAAGTCGTACTTCTTCTTGATCACTGTTTCCTTCCCTCCCTGCTCACTGTCCTTTTCAATTACAATCTTAAAGTGGGTTGGACTCTTGCTGTCTTTTTATTGCTTGAGTTTGATAATGCGAGAAATGTGGAAGGAGCTTGTCTTCGACATCAAAACATTGTAGTATTTGAAGTAGTTGTAATAGTGCAAGTAATTATGATGGTAGTGGCTATTGTCCTGCGTGGAACTGGAAAATGGGTTATCTTCGGGATGCTTTTTTCCAGTTGGCATCATCAATGGGAGCCAATAGTATGTAGTCACCATCCAAGATGAGTGACTGGAACTCAACACGTGCTTCGTAATCTTCTTCCCAACATGGGTATCAATAGCAGATAAAATATCATCAAACAAGTAAACTTCGGCCTTGGAGTATATACCTGGGCTAAAGAAACTCCAGCTTTTTGACCACCAGAAAGCCAAATTTCCTTTTCTCCAACAAGTGTGGTCTTGCCATGAGGCAATATCTCGAAATCGATGGTCAACTGACATGTCTCAACCGTCTTTTCGTAAAATGGCTTATCGTATTTTTTGCTAAACAGAATATTTCTCCCAAATGGAACTATTCTAATCACAGGGACTTTGAACAGAGTAAGCGATCTTCCCATTCACCTTGATAGACGTAGTGTTCTAATACTCTGGTTCAGTACTCCAGTAGTAACCTGTGGTAGTACTTCTACTATAGTGCTAAGCAAAGTTCTTAGTACTATGGAAGTAACGTCATGCCCTCTATGGTAGTATACTAGTGGAGTAGTAGATTAATACAGTCTAGTATTATTTGAAGACTGACATAAACTCTATACAACTTAAGCCAATCTAGGCCCATGGCTGCTTGGGTCTGGAGACAGGAACAAATATTGAATTCAGTCATATTAGACAGAGACATACTACTAGATTGAGTCACATTACACAGAGACATACTACTAGATTGAGTCACATTACACAGAGACATACTACTAGATTGAGTCACACTACACAGAGACATACTACTAGATTGAGACATACTACACAGAGATCTACTACTAGATTGAGTCACATTACACAGAGACATACTACTAGATTGAGTCATATTAGACAGAGACATACTACTAGATTGAGTCATATTAGACAGAGACATACTACTAGATTGAGTCACATTACACAGAGACATACTACTAGATTGAGTCATATTAGACAGAGACATACTACTAGATTGAGTCACATTACACAGAGACATACTACTAGATTGAGTCACACTACACAGAGACATACTACTAGATTGAGTCATACTACGCAGAGATCTACTACTAGATTGAGTCACATTACACAAAGACATACTACTGAACTGAGTCAAGGTGAGATACTAAGCTGGTAAAGATTTTGACTGGCTTACTGAACGAGCAGTATGAGTTTCTAGACACAATAAGAAAACATTGATGTACCCCGATGGCTTTTAAGATATCTATGTGTTTTCTAGATTCCTATATCAATTGCAATTGGGTGTATTTATATCTAGGTCATCGTTAAGTCGATAATCAACTGTGGCAAAATTCCGAAAATTCCATCAGACGGGTTTTTCCATAGCTCCTATGGAAAAGGGGTCATAGCTCCTATGGAAAGATTCTCGTGTTACGGAAAATAGCACGGGAACTTGTTTTCCAGGAACAGCTCAAGAAGCAGTAATGAGACAAATGAGAGCCATGGGAAGAACTAAGAGAGACATTAGAAGAAATAAGACAGCCATGAGAAGAAATAAGAGAGGTCTTTGAAAGAATAGGTCATCTTGGAGCAAGTCAACCATCGTAACATTGACAAGCTCTTGTTTGCTTTTCTCGATAACAACGTGTATTTGACACTTGAGTACCGTGACGGAGGGGGAAAGGGGGGTATTTTGATATTTCCAGTGGCTCTCTCCATTACCGTATCAAACAAAATGAAAAAATGAAAAAATACATCTCCACATCGAAACAATATTTAGAAGCCATGGGTGGAGTTCCTCACATATACGCACACCGTTTTCCACTAATCCAAAAGAAGATCCACTAATCCAAGAGAAAATCCACCAACCCAAGAGGGTATCATCAGAGTAGTACGCGCATACCATATATCGAATCTAGTCTCTAGTCAATGGAAAATTCATATTGATAAAGAAGTTCCTAGCATTCATGTTCTTCTTCTCCTGGAACCACCAACCATACATGTAATGCGAACATATTCTTTTCACCAAAAACACACAGTACTATACTTCACCGTAAATTACCAGTACCAGAAATATACAACGCTTTAATTCCACCACTAGTATTATCACCAATACTACTAAAACCACTATTTATGCTACAAGAGTAATACTAGGACTGGTAACATACACCATAATACTACTATAATACTATAATACTACTATAATACTATAATACTACTATAATACTACCATAATACTACTATAATACTATAATACTACCATAATACTACCATAATACTACCATAATACTACTGTTATGTTCTTTATAACGTGTTTTAACCTAAACTTGTATTCGTTGATGGTTCCTTAGTAAGTGGAACCGAAGCGGTTTATATAACTTTGAGAGAAACGTGGCACCAAAAAATCTCCACCAGAACAATGGAAGTATTGTTTCTGGAATGTTTGAAAAGGGCCTGGGATTCACGACTTGTCACAACGATAAAATGCCGTTTCATGGCCATTGTAGAAGACACTACTAGAATCGGACATCGTAGGCTCCATATTGTATCCATAGGTACTTTTCTACCTATTGTGCATCTAACAACTACCATAATACTACTATAATACCACTATAATACTACTATAATACTACTATAATACTGCCATAATAGTAACACTACTAATAGTAATACCATACTCTGCCTTATGCTACTAACTATGCATACACCACCCACTATACATCTAAGAATAGACCAAGCGCTATAATAAAGTCAATTGACATATCTTCAGGAATTACTGTGTACTGTATCGTACCGTATATTCCAGTATAGTATAGTATACTCCATGTTAGATTCTTGTTGTGATGTTAGGTACTAAGTTATCTTTATTCGTTGATGATTCCTCAAGCGAGGAATCGGAGCGGCTTATATAACTTTTCAAGAATCTAGATCGCTACGGAACAGCTCCTTAGCGATCATTGTTTTAATCACCTCAGCTGATTCTACTACTCCGTACAATGAGGCGGAGTAGAAGTCTGAATAGGGGGCTGTGTAACAATAGCCATGTATCATGCAGAGATGTTTCATATTATCCCCATAGGTAGATCCCTACCCATGGTGGGTCTGACACTCCAGTATAGTACTGTGTATTGCAGACTAGTAAAGCCTAGTATGGTGTATCAAGTGTATCAAGTGTATCAAGTGTATCAAGTGTATTATAGTCGAGGAAAAAGCCGAGACTTATCATCCCTCAGATATATAAAGGGAGTAAGAGCCCAGCTTTGAGAAGGAAGAACTCCATTACCTAATCTTAGATACTTATAGTCTAATATAGATACCATCAATTAGCTAAGAATATCCATAACACTGTTCGGGTGAGTTCCTACTAATAGTGGCCGTTCCGAATACACAGTCATCGTTAGGTCATCGTTCCTAGAAAGATCCGTTTCTTTCAGAAGCGAGTTAAAAGCTTATAAATCCCTTCGAGTACAGGATATAACCTGAAGTCGCATAAGAACTTTGATGTGAAGTTTTGTTCACTCTAGTTCACTCCAGTACAATTTAATACAGTCTATCCAACAATACCAATATGTTATTCATTGTTCGGTAGATAGGAGAGTTTAAGCCTTATCTCAGCTGTGGTTGGTTCGTACTGCCGGACCATGCGTGGAATTATGGTACTTCTAGAAAATGGTATACATTGTAGTACAGTCTAGTGCACTTTAGTACACTATACACTTTAGTACACTGTTCACTGTAGTACACTCTAGTACAGTCTACTACATTGTACACTCTAGTACACTCTAGTTCAGTCTAGTACAGTCTACTACATTGTACACTCTAGTACACTCTAGTTCAGTCTAGTACATTCTAATGTACTGTAGTTTAGAGTGAGCAGCCTCCACTAAAGGCGTGTCATATATCGCAGTAGCCTCGGATCCAACGGCTCTTGCTATGGTAGACATATTCTCTCAAATGGTTGCTGTCAACTAGATATCCTTTTCAGAAACACCCTCCGTCTTGGCCACATTGGAGATCAAAGGCTCCAGCGGCTCTGATGGAGTCGTTAAAGTATGATATGAAACTCTTACAACCGGCGAAGACAGCAGAACCATTGGCTAACACGGTGGTACTCTTCAAAGAGGACGAGTGAGTGTTTTCCAATACAGAGAACAACTTTTGCATCAAAGGAGTCATGTGCACAGTAATATCGTCGAGGTTCATGTACCCAATAATTCCGCCCAAGGCGAAACATGCATCGTACACTGTAGCATAGTGGAATAAAGTCTAGTAGAGTCTAGTACAGTGTAGTCACTCGATTACAGACTAATAAAGCTTAGTATATTGTCTTACTGTAGATTAGGTGTAGCATAGTGTAGCATAGTGTAGCTTAGTATAGTATAGCATAGTGTAGCTTAGTGTAGCTTAGTATAGTATAGCATAGTGTAGCTTAGTATAGTGTAGCTTAGTATAGTATAGTATAGTATAGTATAGTATAGTATAGTATAGTATAGTATAGTATAGTATAGTATAGTATAGTATAGTATAGTATAGAATAGTATAGTATAGTCTAGTATAGTATAGTAGAGTATAGTATAGTATAGTATAGTATAGTATAGTATAGTATAGTATAGTATAGTATAGTATAGTATAGTATAGTATAGTATAGTATAGTGTTATGTTCTTTAATGCATCTATGCCTAACTTCTTATATTCGTTGATGGTTCCCCAAAGAGAGGAACCGAGGTGGCTTATATACTTTTGAGAGAAACGTGTTACCGGAAAACTCTCTACCAGAACAATGGAAGTATTGCTTCTGGAAGATTCGAAAGGAGCCATCGGAGCACTTCGTGCATAGATGGCCAAACGCCGTATCACCATTGTAACAATCGGACTGAGAGGCTTCATAATACCTTCATAGGCAGGGCCCTGCCTATGGTGGATCTAACATATAGTATAGTATAGTATAGTGGACCCATCCTTAGGGTCGTCTGCTTCGAACAGCAGAATTTCGATGTAGTCGTTTTTTATGCTCTTCTCCACCTGTGGACTGAAGTATACATAGATGTCCTCGCCATCAGCAGGAGTGGGGCAATACCTCTTGTTGATGTGTACGGTCATGATGTCGTCCTGGATGTAACTGTTGAGCAACTTCATGTTCTGGCCCAACTTGACGTCCTTCTCCGCCAATTATGCTAGTCGCGAGAGCTTATCGCTGGTCAGGAGATCTTCATCCTCCAAGTTTTCCGTCACTCCGTTCTGGCTGTCTGTGTTGGGGTCATCGTTTTGTTTTAATTGGTAGGGTAATATAGTGTGTGTGGTACTGTGTGGTAGTGAAGGGTATAGTGAAGGGTGTAGTGAAGGGTGTAGTGAAGGGTGTAGTATGAGGTATAGTAATGTAGGGTATAATAGTGTAGGGTGGGGTATAGCGCAAATTCATCTAAATCTGGATAGGGGTTTGAGGGCCAGAATTAGATTGATCTTAATAAGCATTAACAACAGCCTCATGTCGAAGCCCTAATTAAGTGAACCTGTCAGAAGCTTAGTATGGTTCAGTATAATCCGATATGGACCTAATGTAGTGTCCTATATTACATAGTAGTAACGTATAGTGGTATTGAACAGTAATATCTAGTAGTGCATTTGAATAGTACATAGTAGTGCATTTGAATAGTACATAGTAGTGCATTTGAATAGTACATAGTAGTGCATTTGAATAGTACATAGTATATAGTGTAGCTTCACTCTTCCCTATCGCATATATTTTCACGTACTGATATACCCCCAGATTATGGTTCTTTCCAAATGTTTGCAACACAGCTCATCTCATTCTGGGTTGTCGTTTATGACAGCCACAACCATCCACTCGACAGTTCCCGTGCTACATGTCACGCCTGTCACCATCGCTCCACTTGGGTACCGTTGCATCATCCACGACGAAATCGGCTTGAACTCTCGAAGAAACCTTCAGGAATCCTTTTCCATCAACTTTTCTACTGGGATGCAAGCTACTAATCCTAATCCAACCCCCCCCCCTCCTTCGGATCAACGCATGCGCCCATTACACCGAGCACCCACTCCTCATCCAGATCCCAATTCGCTTTGGGTGGACAAGAGGAGTCTCAAACCCTAAATCACTATCATCTATTTGAATTGGAGATAATCATCCACATTGGCCCTCGGCGAATTTAGGTCGACGAATTTAGGTCGGCAAATTTAGGTCGGCAAATTTAGGTTACGTCTTCTTACAGCTTACTGTCCATACCTATATCGTTGAACTGCAGACCAATGACACTACTGCATGAGTCGCTTTACATTCTTACTTCGACGTCTTGGAATGGGTCGCTACCCACAAGACACTCTTGAACACAAACGCTCTCATTAAGTGGTCCACACCATCTGCAGGTGATATTTCCCAGTCTGCCGCAACTCTTTTCCTGGTGGACTCCCACATTGCGGTTACCCAACGCCAATAGTTCAACGATTGCGTGAAATTTCCGAACAAATTGACCGAGACCTATCTTCGCCTCTATCTTTGCGTCTATCATCGCCTCTATCATCGCCTCTATCTTTTGACTAAAACTGGCAGTCTCTCCTATCTCTGGGCGAATACAGACTCAGTACTAGAACTTCCACACCATCCCAATCCACAGTGCTGGTTAACTTTCTCTGATTAACTTTCTCCCCCAATCCCAGTTCTGATTAACTTTCTCCTCACGATTCTTTTGACATTGCCGAAACCGTCATTCGTCGTTTTCACCGCAGTTCTAGCGGGGCCCACTAAGCTTCCTTCAGCAAAGTTAAATGAATTTGACCCAAAACATAAGTAATTTCACTTCCAAGAAGTTCAACCAGTCAAAAATCCAACCAGTCAAAAATCCAGTAGGTCTACGCTGAAACCGTCCCATCAATTCCCCAAATGCCAGATATTCCCAGGTGTCACCAAAAATTCGGTTAAAGTTCGCAGCACTTCACGACATTTCAAAAGTCAAGTCACCAATCAGTGGTTTCAAACTCTTATCAGTTCGTCTCAACACTCTGCAGAACTTCCGCAAGCTTAAATCACCATTATACGAACTGGAGACATGCTACCCTACTATGTCACACAGCTGTATCGGTATACGCTCATGTGCATGACCTCGCTATAGCCAACTAAAACGATTTAGAAGGCTGGGGGGATGTGAGTTTACCCATGGCGGTTCTAACATATAGTATGTATTATAATAGTGTAGTTTATTGTAGTGGACTAGTGGCTATAGTACTGTTAAAGCTCTAGTACAATAAATGACTGAGGAGAAAGTTATGGCATGACCATTATCTCAGAAAGACTCTCAGTAGTCAAACTCTTAGTGGTTCGATTCTTAGTAATTCTATAATTATCAGACTCTTATTGTTCCTCACTTCCACTCAAATTGCTTCTTTTGTTCCTCGCTCATTGTACCGCAGTGTAGCAGTGTAGTAACATAGACTTCCAGTAGTGTAACAGTATATTAGTATCGCAAATTCGACACTCCATAAGTCTAGAACAGTGGTTCGGGGTGTATAGAGTAGCTAGTCATGGTTAGTACAGTGTCTAAGTGCAGTACGCATCGTATACCTAAAAAACCAAATATACAGGAATCCAAACTCAACAGAACACCAACACTATTAACAAAAATCACCAACATTTTTCTACTGGTATTCACAGAAAAAACAGGCTAGTAAGGTAGAAAGACCTGCATGGCAGAGCACGGCATTTTGCAGCAATAGAGCGCGGAACATTAAGCAACCACCAACTGCCGAGAGCAGACCATAATCAGAGAGTCCATGAGAGAAAGTATTGGAGAACTGAGCTTAATATGCAGTTTGGTGGAGTTGGGTATTTGATATGGGGAAAGTGGCAGCCAACCTTGACCATAGAATAAGGAATTTTATTTAAGGTTCAACCTCACGTGATTTACTCGAAGACAATGTACACACAGTATTAGTAATAACAGAGAAGTGATTCAGTGATCCAGTGAACGAGTGACTGGTGATCCAGTGATCTCCTAGTGATTCAGTGATCTCTTAGTGATTCAGTGATCCAGTCTTGAGTGATAAGTGATCAAGTAATGAGTAAATAGCTGGATAGAAGTGTATGGGGTTATATACAGACAGAGATAAATACAGAGATAAATACAGAGATAAATACAGAGATAAATACAGAGTTATTATCTGCAGACAGAATGTATACAGAGATACAATTATAGTGACATAATTATAGTGACATAATTATAGTGACATAATTATAGTGACATAATTAAAGTGACATGACACGGTGGCAGAAGATTGATTTGCCGAGGATATGAGAATTGGGGCAGGGCAGTGAGGCGGTGGGCGGCGTGTGCGGTGTTTTTGGAGAATTCGCGAAGGCAGGCCGAGCAGCGCGGGCGCGGGAGAATGGGGTCGGTTCCATACACGCATGCATATGCGAGCAGTCGTCTATTCTTTTCTAGGCCAATAAGCTTCCCAGCATAACCCTCCCGGCCGTGACGACTGCACGCCAGGGTTTCAGCCCCACAGGTACATGCCCGCTACCGCTAGCCGCACCCAGTTGTCGGCACTTCGGCCTAAATCGTCTTGCTCCTGCGTTGGTCCACGCACTTTTGACGAATACGGTATGCTCCACCGGCCCACACTTAACTAATATGAGTATACTTCAATATATCTCATCTCCATTGTATTTACTATATTATTGGTCTATTGATCCCATTCTACCACTGTATGTAGGATTAAAACAATCTAGTATTAGATATAATTAGTATTCTGGTATTATTTAGTCTTCTGGTATTATTAGTACTCTGGTATTATTAGTACTCTGGAATTATTTAGTATGCTAATCTCTACTGTATACTGTCACTTACTATGCTCACTATTCAATGCTCACTGTTCACTGTTCACTGCTCACTGCTCACTGCTCACCCTAAACACTTACTGTGTTCACACTGTCACACTGTCACACTGTTCACACTATAGTCACTTACTATGCTCACACTCTGCCCCACTCGGCACCACATTATGCTACACCGTAATAACTCTACACCGTAATAACTCTACACCGTAATAACTCTACACCGTAATAACTCTACACTGTAATAACTATACTACACTGTAATAAATTTGACACTGCACTATCACTATACTGACTCTTCTGGATTTCATGGCATGGGGATGCATGGGGAGTGCATGGAGCCCGGGTATCGCCAGACACTTGCACAGGAGGCTTTTTTAAATTATGCAAATTCTGGCCTCATACAGGCTCACTCACTCTCTCCTTCCACACAGGCCCCATAGTAAACCTTCCTCATACATAATATCTACTCCACTCTACACGGCCCGTCTGTCTTCCTCCCACTACTTTTTCCCCCCTTCCCCCTACTGCGCCCAACTCCAGTCCCCTATTCCAAATCTTTTGGTCCATATAGTGCCCGAGCCGTTTGCAAAGCACACGTGTTCGAATTTTATTTTAAACCCCTCTCTTGGACCCTTTTAGCCCTAGAAAATATCGCCCCTGACTGCCATTGTCGGGCCTCGGATTTGCCTCGCTCGCGTACCAGACAAGTCCCATTTACGATAGCTAACCGAAAAAAAAAAAAGAGCGACAATAATAAAAAAAAAAGCCAACAAACAATCGGCTTTTCCATTCTCCGCTTGTTTCGCCCACTGCTCGCTTTTCGTGCCTTCGGTTGTTTTCTGTTGTTACAGTATCTTTTTGTTCTGTTTCCAATACTCAGCCCCACCACAGTCTACCACTGCCTGCCACTGCCTGCCACTGCCTGCCACTGCTTGCTACTCCCTACCAATACCACTGCCTGCGACTACTCAGCCACAGAACACCTGTTCATTCCATTCCACTTCTATCCATTCCCATTCCACTTTTGTCTATTCCATTTCCATTCTAGTTCTGACCATTCCACTTCTATCTTGTCGAGTATTGTCTATCCTGTCCAGTACTCTCACTAGCATCTTATTAGTATGAGGAAAATCTGGAGCAAGTCGTCGAAAAGACGGTCCATATCCACCATCTCCAAGTCCAAGGCGCCCGATTCGCTTCTAGATATCTCCGAGGCTGACTCTGCCGAACGCTCCCTGGCTGTCCGGGCCTTGATCCTCCCCAACTACGATACCGATATCGTCCGCCATGCTTGGATCAATGGTATCTTGAACACGTCACCTACCCAGGACTTCTCCGAGCTGAATCTCCAGCTCTACCGTGTGGAATTACGGGGTTCCTTCTTGTACATCCACCGTCCTCCTCCGCAAATGGGCGTTCGCCTGCTCCGTGTCAATGCTAAGGACCCTGGTGCCTTGCTTTCGCCCGCGGACTCCACAACGTTTGCGTCCATTTCCGACCTGAACACCATGATCGGCTCCAAAAGCATCCTGGGTGCTGAGTCCATTCCGCCGGAATCGCCGCTCGACTCCAACTTCGAGCCCCCAAAGTCCTTGAACGCCCCTGATCAGGCCTCTACACATTCTAGCATCTCCACGATGCCGCTCCAGGACCTGCCGCTTACGTCCGAGCACGTGGCCAAGACAACCTCCTTCCCGTCCCGACAAAACGATCTGCAGGTGGAGATCACCTACCACGAGCCTGTGGTGCCCCACCCAAGTCTCAACTTTGACTTCACCGCCAATACGTTTCTTCCCCACTCGACGACGGAGAGTTTGGTGCACTTTTTCCTATTCGCCGATGCCGCCTTGTTTGCTGGGCCCGTGCAGACCTTAATATCGGTGTTTCCACTTTTCCCCAAGTTGCTTGATGTGTTGCGCCTCATGTTCATGCTCTTGAAATCCGTATATAAGGGTGAATTTGGTGAGGTGCCGTTTGATGTATCTCAGCGAGTGATTACGTTTTTCCACCACCTTGACCAGGACTTCAGTGGCTTTTTGTTGAAGTCTGATATCGCCCCGGAAATCTTGAAGATCTTAGAGTTGTTGACGGAAAATATCGATGCCGCCAAGTCTCCGGAATCCGCTGCTTCTTTGGCCGAGTTCAAGACTTCCATGCTTGCAAAACAACACCTTTTGCTTGATTTGGTGAAGACGGCCGAGCCATTTAGTACTCAAATCAATCCACTTTCCGAGCTCCTGAGCTCTATTTTCTTGGAGGACTTGAATTTAGTGGACCTTGCTACCGCCATTGGCGAAATCGATACCCAGTTCTTTGAAAAGTGGAACTCTAGCAAAGATAAGTCCTTGCTTCTTTATTCGTCCATCTGCGAGAATACCCCCGGTGACTACTTCTACAAGAAAAACCCGTTGATCTTCAACAACGATACGCATATTCATTACTTGTCTCGATTATTGGTGCATCACTTGTTCAACGAGTCCAGCAATATGTATGCCGAGCAACGGGCCCGCATTTTGGAGAAGTGGATTGATTTAGGGTGTCTTTTGGATAAATCTGGAAACATGTCGTCGTGGCTTGGAATTTCCTCGGTGATTTTATCCCAGCCTATCCTTAGATTGAAGAACGTTTGGGCCCATGTTTCGGAAAACTACGTGAAGCTCTTGAAGAACGACTGGGCTCCAGTCTTATTTGAGCTTGACCGCAGACACCTTGCCAATAGCTACGAATCATTGACTTTCGGCAGCTCTGCCGGATCCGGGTCTGAGGTGGAGGTGGCTGGATCCAAGGAATCTTATCATATCATGGCCCCAAGAGGTTTGGGCAAAATATATCCTAAAGAGGCGGTGATTCCGTACTTTGGCGATCTCTTGGTCAACAATACGCAGTCCACCAATATCCCCGAGTTGGACATCATCTGGAAGAAAATTAATTATTCATTTGACCGCTGGAACGATTACTTGAAGAACCTCTACAACTCGCCGGATATCATCAGCTACAACCAAGATGTCATCAGAAGATACGATTCCATGGGCTTCATCTTCTCCAACGAGAGTCTCAACCAGGTGCTCTACTTGGGAGTTCAAAAGGACGATGACAGCCTCCCGCCAAATTTGCAGTCCAATGGGCTTGAATCTTCAGGTTCGCTAGTGGAGAAAAACTCTACTCCTCAAAATAAGGGCTTGAAGGCAAAGCTTATTCGTTTATTGGAGTACAACTGTGAGTCTATTAACCTAGATACCATCATGAAGTACTCGTTGGCATCAGAGCATTGTCCTGCAGAAAACTACTTGAAGGCTCCTACTCAGGAAACGCTCTCTCTCTGCAACGGCAGCTCTTTGTCTGTGAACTCGGCAGCTTCACTTAGCTTGGCTGATTCGGGCGATACTAATGATATGGTACTGCCTACCAAAGCCAGCAGTGATATTGATGGAGAAGACCGGCTTCCTGGATTCAACAATTCGTGGTTTAAGATCAACTTGCAGAAGTACGATGACTTGATTGCGAATGAAGGCTCTGTTTCCGACCAAACCAAGGAGACGCACAACATTGTGGTGGATAACGATTTGGTGCTTCGCGTTGATGACTTTGTGATGGATTTCGAGTCGGATCTGAATGTTTCGGGTGACCCTGGAATCCAAGACGAGGATGATGGGCTTGGAATTGATGTGGATGACATTTTGAATTCTGATAAGTTCAAGAATTTCTCCATCTCCGAGGAAAACGAAACATCCCACGACAAGAAGCACCGCAGTTTCGGCATGATCTCCAACCATTCGCAAGCTGATGCCACGGTCCGTGCCCGCAGGTATATTCCCAAGTTTGCATCCATTGATAAGTTGGTGGATTTGCTTTTGATTGACTCCAAGCACTTCGACAAGAATCACTCCATTGATCTTACAGAATACAGGCTTGTGTTCATGCTCAACTACAGCACGTTCATCAGCACCAAGGATCTTCTTGAAAAGCTTGCGCACAGGTTTATCCATTCTGGAAATGCAGTGATCTCCGTGATGAAGAAATACTACTTGGTGAACAAGGGCACGTACGACGCAACGACCTTTGGAGTGTACCCCAATTGGGAAGTGGATGAGCAAGTTAATCTCTCCGATTTGGGGGAAGTGGACTACGAGTTGCTCCTCAAAATCCAGGTCAATATCTTGAAGGCCTTGATCATTCTTGTCAACAACTACTTTGAGAGTTTCTCCAATAACCTCAAGAACAAGAACATCATGATCAAGCTCTTGAAGCTCTACAGCAACGAGATCCTCCAGTGGTACAATTCCAACAAGATTGACCATACATTGAACAAGTCATTTGAGAATTTGGTCAGTTTCTACAAGAGATTGAAGAAGTTGTTCGTTAAGAAAAGCTACCGTCCCATCGAGGGTCTGAAGTTCGACAACTACTTGATCCACGAGTTCAAGTTCAGCAATAGCATGCGTGATGTGCCCATGAACCGGAACTTGCCCAGCCCCCGGAACATTCATAAGATTGAGAAATTCCTCAATAAGTTTAATAAGCTTTTGAGTGTGTTTTACCGGGGAATCTCCTCGGAAAACTGGTTTTCCGTGTTCAAGACCTTGGAGAACCTGTACGAAAACTACTCGTTGCTCAACTACGAGATGCAGGATGTGGAGACAGGCGAAGAGTTTGTACGGGTTTCCAATATCTTCAGTTTCCTTGAGACTCTTTACGATGCAGATCCTAAAGACCCAGTGCTCAGAAAACTCCCCTTGGTGTTCCGGAAACTTTGCCGGTTATACACCAAGTTTAAGACGTACTTGTTGGTGCAATTGTGTGATGTGAACATCTCGGTGGACGAGCGTCTCGACCGCATGAAGACTCTCTTGTTGATGGTCAAGATCTCCAAGATCAAAATGGGCGAGAGTCTGTTTGTTTTCGAAGGTTACGGTACGGAGATCCCTTCGTGCATAGAATCGGCTCTTAGAGCTGCCATCTACTCCCCAGAAAGTCGCTCCTTCCATCATCTTTGGTACAAGGCTGCATGTGCTTTGGAGAATCCCGAAGCGGGGCGTCCCGTGAGCAAGACATGTGACTATTTAGAAGGGTTGTTGCCCAATAACTTGGATGCGGACGATTTGTTGATGCCACAAGAGTCATTGCTCCCATGTTTCGGGTGGATCATCCAGAACTTGATCGATATCAACAAGTGCCCCTCTTTCCATCGGCACCACATCAACTTCAATAAGAGGTATTTCATCTTCAAGCTTATCAAGGAGCTCAGCCTTGAGAACTGTGAAGAGTCGGAAGATCTTCACAACGAAACCAAGGAGTTTGAGTTTCTCCTTAAACTCGATGAATCTTTAAGTTCAGTGGCGCATTTAAGGCCTAACCAGGGTGAGAAAAACCATAAGCTCTTTTTCCGGGGAATTCTCAGAGACCAATACTTGTTGCTCAAGGCCGAGGCCAAGAAGAGAGCAGCCAAGGACCAGAAAAACCACACTGTTCCTGTGCACAAGACTCAGATTGTACGGAAAACTTCCACCAGCAGCTTGAGACGGCAGTCGATGAACTACAAGACCAACTCGTCGTCGAGGTTCAAAATCAGTGGTCTTTTCAACAAGTCTCGGAGCCTGAACGTGGCCAGCGAACGTGTGGCTTCCTATAACGAGCTTCCAGACCCAGCATCGGTGGCAGATCCAAGACAGAAACCCGTGGCAGTGGTGCAGCTCAAAAACACCAAGACCTTCCCGGTGTACCTCTTTCCCTTCTCGTTCAAAGTGGACCCTGAGGAAACAAACGAGGTGTACTTTTTCCAGACCATCAGCGAAATCGAGACCAAGGAGTGGCTCAATGCTCTTGATTACGCCAACAGGCACTGGTTCTACTCCCGTGCCATCAACTACAAGGTGCAGAGTCTCAAGACTACGTTTGGGCTTCCTTTAAGTGCCATCTGTGCACGTGACAAGGCCCAGACCCCCAAGTTCCTCCTGTTGATCTACCAGGCCATCGAAGCAGAAGGACTTCAGGATGTGGGTATCTACCGAATCAGTACGTCCATCAGTGAGCTCAACAGCATCAAGCAGGAGATCGACCGCACTGGCCAGATCAACTTCGACGAAAGAGGTGTCAATGTCCATGCCCTTACAAGTTGTGTCAAGCTGTACTTCAGGGAACTTCCCGATGCACTTCTTACAGATGAAGTGATTGAGATGTTGGTGCCTTTGAAGAAGAGCAGCGATGACTTTTCCGAAGCAGATGCCCAGGCCTACCGTTGTGCATTGGCCAAACTTCCCACTGTCAACTTCCACACCTTGAAGTCGTTGATCAAGCACTTGAACGAGATCGTCAAGCACAACGCAGTCAACAAGATGACCACGTCCAACTTGGCCACAGTGATTGGGCCAGCCTTGACGGAGGCCAGCAACTTGGAGTCGCTCATCAATAACTTTGGTGTGCTCAACCATGTGTTGGAGAAGTTGATTGACCAATACGAGGTGTTGTTTACTGATTCAGATGAGGTTTCTTCAATGCATGTTATTGAACCAGAACAGGTCAGAGAAAAGGGAAATGAGGGAGAGGTCAGAGAAAAAGGAAGCGAAAGAGAAGTCAGAGAAAAAGGAAATGAAAGAGAAGTCAGAGAGAAAGCAAACGAGAGAGAGGTCAGAGAGAAAGCAAACGAGAGAGAGGTCAGAGAGAAAGCAAACGAGAGAGGTCAGAGAGAAAGAAAGTGAAAGAAAAAGAAAGTGAGGAGGAGCAATAGAGAGAGTGTGTGTCTCAAAGCTTAAGTGATTTCCGTTCTAGATTGGTGAGTTTAATTTAATATCTATTGACCATGTACTATATACAGTAAGACTAGTGTCTCTTGATGAAGCCCTTGTTGGAGTCGAGTTTGCGCTTCTCCATGGCCTCCAACTTCTTGTTGGTCTTCTCCATCTTGGAATGGGTCTGCTCCTTCATCCTGGAGTTGAAGTCCCTGAACCACTCGCCCATGGTGGCCGGAGGCGGTTTGGAGCCCGCAACAGGCACTGGCTTCACGATGGCCGGGATCTTGGCCCATTTCCGGAAGTACTTGTTCTTCAACACCAACGACTGCACAAACGAGAACACCGAGTTGGCTGCAAAGTAGAGCAACACGGCAGCAGACATGTTGTAGGTGACGAAGATGGAGAGAAATGGTAACACGGTCATGAGTTTCTTGAACATGGGGTTCATGGCCTGGGCCCCGGTTTCTCCTCCGGCTCTCATCATCCCAGTCACCACCAACGCAGTAAGGATCTGGAGGCCAATGTAGGGGTCGACCTGGGTCAAGTCAGGGAACCAGAATGCACCCTGGGTATCAAAACCTGGAACGGGGTAGTGGGCCATATTCCGGGTAGCCTGGAAAAACCCATAGGCCACAGGTAACTGGAGCATAGGCAAGAACGAGTGAGACGTATGGATATCGTGTTCCTTATACAAGCGTTGCCTTTTCTTCATGGCAATCATCTTCTCCTCATTGTCCCCATTCTTGATTTCCTCCATGAGAGCATCGATCTGCGGCTTGATTCCCGACATCTTGGCCATATTGGCTGACGACTTGATGTACACTGGGAACATAAGTGTACGGACACACACAGTCACACACACAATGGTTCCCCACCACGGGAGACCGGTGTAAACGTGGGCCAACTCCAAGAGGTTTGTGATGGATGCCGTAGGGCCCCAGCCATCGCCTAGTCCAATGGAGGCCATGTACCCAACGGTATCTGGGTGGACCACATCATGAGCAGCGCCAGGAAGAGCATCGGCGAGTTTTTCAATGTCCTGTGACACTTCGTGCGAGAAATCGGTCAATTTGGTTCTGATTTCGCTGATTTCGCTCACTTCACCAGCTCCTGCGCTGCTGCTGCTGCTGCTGCTATTGGCACTGGAACTGTATCTGAGGAACCCCATAGACATGGACTTCACGGGAGACACTCCCGAGGCCATCACGCATCTGGGCACATTCTTGGAAGGTGCTACAGAGATCTTCAAGCGAAAAGCAGCACTGGGCCGCACGCCTAGCCTGAACATTATGGAGTGAAGAGGAGCGAGGGTGGAGTAAAGGGTGGAGTGGAGGGTGGATATTGAAGTGTGCGTGAGCGAGTCTTTTTCCATTCCACTCTTCGCACCGCGTACAGGAACATTAGACTAGTGTAGTGTAGTGTAGTGTAGTGTAGTGTAGTATGGATATAGGATAATATCATAGTATAGTAGAGTGGAGTAGTAGTTGGGTGGAGTATTATAGTATTAGCAGAGTAGTAGGGTAGTACAGTGGTGGGTAGTAGAGTAGAGTAGACAGTAGAGCAGTAGAGTACTGAACTTGGAGAGTACTGTCGTACTGTACTATGGTATGGAAAAGAGTACAATATATCAGTATATAACTAAGTGTGGCTACTTCAGTATATCAGTATTGTATGGTAAATTAGAGAGTAGGTAACAGAGTGGAATGCTCTAGAGTATACAACTAGAGTACACATAGTGTACAGTATTGGAGTATAGTGACTTTGCTCTACTCTCTAATTTCTACTGATTTTAGCTGTATCGTAGTACAGTTTACAGTATTAAAGTAATATGGTAGTGTAGTCAATCACAGATCAGTTAGTCACAAGTGTTCACAGTTGACACATTCAAAGTATTAGGCTATTAGTTACAGTATAGTAGAGTAGAGTAGAGTAGAGTAGTAAGGTAGAGTATAGTATAGTAGGGTAGAAAAGTATTATAGTAGAGTAGTAGGGTAGAGTATAGTATAGTAGGGTAGAAAAGTATTATAGTA
>NKZD01001857.1:8124-30294 GCA_002370635.1 Metschnikowia cerradonensis | reverse complement strand
CTTCAATGGACACTGACAACCAATACTTCAATGGACACTGACAACCAATACTTCAATGGACACTGACAACCAATACTTCAATGGACACTAACAACTCTACATCTTCTTCATCTCTTGAAGTAAACACCCCTCAAGTGTTTACATACCTTGACGAGACTAGGAGGACAGTGTCTCTCAGTAACTGTCCACTGGACATCACACCATGGTTAATCTATGGTTGGTTCATTTATGGTTGGTTAATCTATGGTTGGTTCATCTATGGTTGGTTCATCTATGGTTGGTTCATCTATGGTTGGTTCATCTATGGTTGGTTCATCTATGGTTGGTTCATCTATGGTCCACCTGATGCCGCAACTATAGTTAAGGAAGATGCGTTATCTAATCTACAAAACCCCTTCACCTGCCGGAGGCCTGTACGTAGTACATCACTGGCTTGTATGCAACACATCTACGTGTACATTACTTAACTCCTCATGTGCCCTTAACTCGGGCACGTCAGGTAGTCCTTTCAATTCCATGGAGTACAGTCGTCTGAACATAAAGTTCATAGTCTCATTAAAATAAGTGTAGACTTGGGGAGTTTTTCACGAGAGCTGTTTCGGGTGGGTCTGGGGGTCTGGGAGTAGAGGACATCCTTGTATATTCGTCTCAGACGATATTCTGATTGATTAATCAACACTAGGATTATGGCCAGAGTCCTAACTTATATATAGTCTGGGAACTGTGCTGCACTCTGCTGGACCTTTAGTCTTTCACTGAAACAAAACCTTCTTCAACAGCTTTTATGCTGGAGATAAACCTTTATCAAGAATCACTTAACGAAGGCGAAGCATACTCTGTACTAAGAGCGCGCCTTCCATTTCTGGATTGATCAGTCATTGCTCATTCTCAACACTACGAAGTACTGTGACTCCGCACATGCTAGGTACTTGTTTACAACTCCCTACTAACTGACTACAACTACCTTCTAACTGAATAGCCTAGTACTTTCTGACTAATTATGACTCTTTACATTCGATTGACTAATAATTACTACTTACTACTTACTACTTACTACTTACTACCTACTACATACTACATACTACCTACTACATACTACATACTACATACTACATACTACATACTACATACTACATACTACTTACTACATACTACATACTACCTACTACATACTACTTACTACTTACTACTTACTACTTACTACTTACTACATACTACTTATCACTGACTACTCTATGCCGTACTAATTAGTACTTATCACTGACTACCTACTTATACTTATACACGCCGTAATCTATACTAACTGCCTGCATGTATTTTTAGAGTATGGAGTGCTGTTTCATACTACTGTATTGTAAAATATCATGTTTGTATGTTTTGTGACTGAGAATGGCCAGTGAAATTAGACAGTGTAGGTTTAAATTCCTCAAAAGGTGAATTCCTCAAAAGGTGAATTCCTCAAATGGTAGAGCACTACCTATGGTGGATCTAACAGGGCCCACTTGAAGCTTTATTTTGGGGACCAACTTAAAGTTATATTAGTGGAAAATTCACTTGATAAAACAAAATAGAAAATATCAACTCTGGATGATATAAGCTTACAAGAACAAAAATGCATTTGAAAAAAAAAAATAAATATAAAAATAAAAAAAACATGAAAACATGAAAAATTAAAGATAGTATAATTTCAACCCCACACCACATATACATTGTTCTAACTCACTTCAGTAAGGATTCCTTATAACATCTTCCCTCACCTTTCCTTCTAAGAATTTCACGTATTGTTCCCTCACCTTCTCTTCCAACAATTTCACGTATTGTTCCCTCACCTTCCCTTCCAACAATTTCACGTATTGTTTTCACTCTCTTTTCAAACTTCTATTCCTCTTTCCATCCCTGTACTTGTTCACTATCGGTTTCTCGTCAATATTCAGCTTTAGATGGAACTTACCACCCACTTTTAGCTGCATTCACAAAAAAATCCGACTCTTTGGAATAAAATTATAGTTCCAGTGGACGTAAACAAGGCTATCACCCTCTATAGAGCCATTTTCCAGTGAACTTTTGTCCGGGGCAATTTTATTCATCAAATCACAAATCCGAAGCTTTCAAATTTGAGTTTTGACCGCTTTTCTAGCATTTTTCAGTACTCATTCAGTCATTCGATACTTTTCAGTCATTCGATACTTTTCAGTCATTCGATACTTTTCAGTCATTCGATACTTTTCAGTCATTCGATACTTTTCAGTACTTCGATACTTTTCAGTACTTCGATACTTTTCAGTCATTCGATACTTTTCAACACTTCTTCCCCAATCATCACGTCACCATCATCGCTTTCCAAAGAAATTCATAAGTGAGGTCTGCTTTTTCCCGTCCTTTCCTGTTTTGGGTTTAGAAGCATTGGCCACTTTGGGGCTTGGCTTGGCTTTTATTCGAACAGGCGTAGCTTTGGGCTCTGGCTTGGGCGTTTGCTTGGGCATTTGCTTATACAGCGTAAAATAGCCTTCGTCATCCACTATGGTTTCTGAGGCCACAGGCTCTACTGGATCCTCGGTTGTTTTTATAGGCAACGCCAGAAGAATGGACTCTTTTTCAAATTCTTCGTCGGGCTGTTCTTCATTTTTGTCTTCACTATCTCCGGTATCTCCATCTGCTTTTTCGTTTTCATCTTCTTGTTGCTTGTTCTCGGTCTCTGGTGCAGATTCCTCAACGATGATTGGTTCATTTTTCTCGGGCAAATCGGCGGTTTCCAGTATATCTTCATCGGAAAAGTCGTCCATGAACAAATTTTGCAAATCAGCATGCGAAGGCTGGTTTTTGGGCGCTGCTTCCTCGTCTAGATCATGAGACTCCACATTGGATATCACAACGCGTTCCTTGGGCTGATTGGCCTCCAATTTTCGGGATTTATACTCGAATTTGGGCTTAGTTTGCGCTGGGCGCTTAGCCGGAGCATTTTTCTCGCTTTTTTCTCCTTTTCGGGAAACGTAATTGGAGAGAACCGATGCTTCGGGTTGTTGTTTACGAGACTGGTAAACCAATTTTGGTTTTTCTGGTTTTTCCAGTTCTTTTTGGGGCGTTTTTTCTGTCTTTCCTTTCGTTTCTGCCGCTATACCCGGTTTCGTCGCCTCTTTCTCCGATTTCACAGCCCTAGAACCCACTCCTTTCACCGGAACAAGAGGAGGACCTATTGTGACACCCAAAACTTTAGGATCCCCGTTTAGAGGGTGCCTCATTTCGTACAATGCGATTTCCAGCGGCGAAAACGAGTTCTTGGTCAAAGTAAGGCAGTAGATATGGACGCAGTTCACGGAATCCACGTAGATATGATGGTTTTCCTGTAAATCAACGTCTGACTCAAAAAGTTTAAGTACGATTTGCCCTTTTCGAGTTCCGGACAAGAGAAAGGAGGCCAGCACTCGTGACTTGTTAGCAGCATAGTAGGAGGCAAGTAGAAGTTTAGCCTTGGTCACGTGAATGCCTAGCTCACGTGACAACCCATTATACGTCACCGGCTCCGTTTCTAGTTTCTGTGCTATGTGTTGCACGTGTTCAGGCAATATATCCATGGTCATGATAGTACGCGTCTCAGACGTGGAAGTTGGAGATGATCTCACGATATGGGTTGTATGCAGTCATATAATAATTGTAGTCATATCCTATATGCAGTCCGGGAAAGAATCAAGACCCGTACACCCTCCAGAAAATCGCGGTCACTCACGTGACTAATGGTTATATAAAGGCTCACCCCAATATAAAAGGGCAAAAGCACCCGGTATTTTCTAACACCACCAAAAATATATATCAAGTGAGGGAGGACATACCAAGATGTCTCCCGATGCCAGACCCACCAAGATTTATTAGTGAAGAGGTACTGATGTTTACTGGGGATCTGGATTAATTCTTTACAAGAAGATATTACCAGCCCCCACAACTTTTAGGCCTCCACAACTTGTACTAACAGAGCTTCAATTTATATTTATTCACAGAAGCAGTAATATTTTTTGCTACCTGCTCTCTGCTGACTAAAACTTTCAAGTCAGTGTGTTCCATGGGCCAGCAGAAGGTCTTGAGGTTCATGTAGAACTCTATCAGGGTTTTGGGGATGGAGTCACACTCCTCGAAGGAAGCACTTTACAAGTTAGAAATTACTAGAAAATCTATCAATTTATATACACTACTCTGCTACCAGACACTCTATCAATTTTATACACTACTCTGCTACCAGACACTCTATAAATTTATATACATTGTTAGAAACTATAAAATCACTCGATTATCAACCACAGCCCACAATAGAAGTACGTTCATAGCACTGATAGTGCTCCCAGTACGATTCCTAGTAATCCAAGTTTCCTAGTTGTCCTAATACAACCATCACTGTTCCTATTACAACCACCAGTTACAGTGTTTTTCAAAACTATTCAAACCAGCACTCCAAAAAAATTCAACCAATAATTCAAAAAGTTTCAATTCAAACCAATAATTCAAAAAGTTTCGTACCCCTTCGCACAGTCTTTCAAACCAAATGGACAAGTTGTTGGATACAGGATAACAAGAAAACCCAGTTCAGTTCCATCCGTTTTTCACTCTTGATTATAATTGGTTATGGTATAGACTCCCAAATGTAGTAGCATAAGAGGTAAAGCTCCAGATTTAAGGGGTGATTTCAGAATATTGAATTCTAATAAAAATTGGTATGAAACATTATGCCATTTGGTTTGAAAGATTGTGCGAAGGGCTACGATGTTGAACTTGAGAGCCGTGACAATCATTGTGTGTGCCGGACACGAAGACTAGTACTATCTGCAGTATAGAGTGAAAACACTGAGTTGGGCAGATGGGCCAGGCTCACATGTGTCTACGAATAAAGTGTGCAGATGAAACCAGGCAGTGTGCAGAAGAAACCAGGCAGTGTGCACATGAAACCAGGCAGTGTGCAGAAGAAACCAGGCAGTGTGCATGATGAGTGTATTACTAAACATGCAAGACACTGTATGACGTTCCGGAAGTTGCATCCTATGCATAATGATGAATCTAAGGGCTGCACCCTGTGTATAAGGAATGAGGTTGAAGGCCCGAGACCGGGCTTCCAAGAATAGAAACAGCCGGGACAATCGGAAGCGTTCCGATTGGGGCTCCGGAAAGGGATGAGCTCCGGATTGAATACAGTAATGGATTCTAAGGAGAACTATATATATCTGGGATCCCGGTGATGTTTAAAAGGGTATCAATTGAGAAGAGAGATCACTGACATCTAGTTTAGGAAGAATACAAGCGATCTAGAATGAACACTAAGCACCATACTTAAGAGAGTTATTGGAGGCCAACGTCATAACACTTCCTGATTATACGAGGGTTTATGGAAACGCTCAACATACGAAGCATTTTGTCGTCTTGGTTCGAACCATTTTGGTGCGCTGGTTTGAATAGTTTTGAAAAACATTGTAGTTGTAGCGTAATGAACTATACCAGATTATACTGAACATATGATTAGTCTGGTTAAACTCTTTCAGTTAGATCCGCTATGGGCACGGTACTACTCATAGAGGTATTATGAAGCCTATGCCGTCTGATCTAACAATAGCCATTCCAGAATGCCACCACTTCAGTCACCATGGTACAAATCACCAGGGGTGGAATGTGATACACCCGAAAAACCAGGATGGAATGTGATACGCCCAAAAACCCAGGTCAGAATGTGATACCCGAAAAATCAGGTCAGAATGTGGAGAGTTTTCCCGCAAGCATCTATCAACAACCAGTTGAATAAGTCAACTTCCCTGCAGACTACTCATGTATCCAAGTTGTCACTCTGAGTAGCTCGATTCCTCCCTCTGGACAGCCATCAACAAAAGAAAATCATAGTACAGTGTTGTTCAAAATTATTCGAACCAGCACGACAAAACCATTCAAACCAGCGTGACAAAACCATTCAAACCAGCGTGACAAAACCATTCAAACCAGCGTGACAAAACCATTCAAACCAGCGTGACAAAACCATTCAAACCAGCGTGACAAAACCATTCAAACCAGCGTGACAAAACCATTCAAACCAGCGTGACAAAACCATTCAAACCAGCGTGACAAAACCATTCAAACCAGCGTGACAAAACCATTCAAACCAGCGTGACAAAACCATTCAAACCAGCGTGACAAAACCATTCAAACCAGCGTGACAAAACCATTCAAACCAGCGTGACAAAACCATTCAAACCAGCGTGACAAAACCATTCAAACCAGCGTGACAAAACCATTCAAACCAGCGTGACAAAACCATTCAAACCAGCGTGACAAAACCATTCAAACCAGCGTGACAAAACCATTCAAACCAGCGTGACAAAACCATTCAAACCAGCGTGACAAAACCATTCAAACCAGCGTGACAAAACCATTCAAACCAGCGTGACAAAACCATTCAAACCAGCGTGACAAAACCATTCAAACCAGCGTGACAAAACCATTCAAACCAGCGTGACAAAACCATTCAAACCAGCGTGACAAAACCATTCAAACCAGCGTGACAAAACCATTCAAACCAGCGTGACAAAACCATTCAAACCAAGAAGACAAAATGTTTCGAACCAAGAAGACAAAACGGTTCAAACCAAATTGCGTAATGTTTCATACCAACTTTTATTAGAATTCAATATTCTGAAATCTTAAATCTGAATGATTGCCTCTTATGTACTACATTTGGGAGTCTTGCAATACCAATCAAGGGTGAAAAACGGACGGAACTGAACTGGTTTCCTTGTTATCCTGTATACAACAACTTGTCCCTTTGGTTTGAAAGATTGTGCGAAGGCGTACGAAACATTTTGTTGCGCTAGTTTGAATCATTTTGTCGCACTGGTTTGAATCATTTTGAAAAACACTGTATACCGAGTGTCTGATTACGCACTCTACTCCAACTGAAAAATAATCTACTACTATACCTCGTACAATTTTTTTATGCTAATACTCATAGTCTAAATTTTAGGCTATTCCAGCTTATATTCAATCCTTAATTAGTTTATTGGTTAATTTGAGGGATCTCGATGTGGAATTTGTTAAGGTTACATTGCTTTTAAGTATGGCTGATTAGGATGGCCGGAACTGGGGGTAAAACCGGGGGGTTGCGAAAATGGAGAAACACCCGTACACCAGGCTACCTCAGCGCAAAAAGGCCCAACGCAAACTACCTTTTTTCCATGGTACGGAAAGAAGAATACGCTAGTTGAAATCCTGGAATTCCGGACTTCACGATACATATTTTTTGAGTCTAGAATCTTTGCTTGCTGGACATTTAGAAGTCCTGTAGCTGGGTCTATTCCGGCCGCGGCCCTCAATTCCGGCCAGCTCCGGCCAACTCCACAACCAAGTACTTAAGTAGCTCGATTCCCTCGTTTTGAGGAATCATCAACCAACAAAAGTAACTCATTATGCTAACGCTTCAGAAAGAATCTAACACTTTCAAGGACCACAGCATAACTCAGACTTGACCACCCATAATACGATTTCCAGCTTGAGCATCTTAGGGGTGTACGGGTTCATAAGCCTTGAAAATAATAAATTAATACTTTTCCAATAAATTAAAACTGATTTGAACTCTTTTAAGAATATCTTGGACTTTTTAGTCATGTTCGGAGTAAAAAAAAAATAAAAAATAATAATAATAAAGTTTATATGCAGTATTTTGCACCCATAACTCAAGCACTTTCTCTATATTTTCAACCAAACACAGTTTAAATCTCTATAATGTTTTCTATCCCTTCTTTACAGCTTGAATATATGTTTGACTTTTTTCCTTTTTTTTAAGTATAAATCTGCATCTAGTCCACAGTTACGTATATGGATATACCACAAACCACAAATCGAGCTTGCAGCATACGAAACAACGAAAAATTATGTATTTAACATTGATTTCCACGTTCCAAATGGTCGTATTTATGTCAAATTTATTGATATTTTTACTAAGCCATGTTTTTCTAATACCAGCTTTCCAGTATTTTTCCACCAAACGATGGTTCTTCTGGTCGCGACCTGGCTGACCAATAATGACTTTGCGTTGCCCTAAGTTTTCATATACGCCATGTGAGGTTCTGCTTTTTTGTTGTTTGTTTTTTGTTTTTTATTTTTTGTTTTTTATTTTTTGTTCTTTTTCGTTTTTTTCGTTTTTTTTGTTTTTTGTTGTCTTTTTTTTGTGATCGGTCATACCAGAAACGAGTTTGTAGTCGGCTGCTGCTGCCCTATATAAGCCGAGTTCTTCCCCCAGTTTCAACCTCCCTCCAACTCACTCCACCGACACAGACTCAACTCAGGCTCAACTCAGACGCTCAGAATAACAGACTTTAATACTTAGACTCGGGCTTAGACTCAGACTTAAACTCAGACTCAAACTCAGACTTAAACTCAGACTCAGACTCAGACTCAGACTGAAACTCAGACTCAGACACAAACTCAGACACAAACTCTCATACCTCTAGCCTCCAACGAATTTTTTCAATGCAAGCTCTTGACCCGTGTGACCATTTCCACTGGCTCTTTAACTGTGATACCCCAATGGAAACTGACTTCTCTCCACTATTGACTTCTCAGAATCCACAGCCTTTCCTGGCTTTCCTGACTGCTCTTGGCTCAACTCCTCGGAAGCTTAGGGAATGGAAACCCTCCGACAGGGTATGGAAACCCTCCGACAGGGAATTGAGAGAAAACCTCGCGGCCATTCCCTCGGGCTGGAGAGCCTTGGAGCTCTCTCCTTTAATCCAGGCATTTTTGCCTGCTAAAATTAACCCTGACCACCTCACCCCAGCTCTTGAAAAGTGCAAAACGACGGAGGACGCCATAGACAAGTCCCAAAGCTCATCTCTTGATACCTTGGACTCTAGAAACTCATCTTTTGATATGAGCACTTTGTCCAGTACCTTGAACCTTTCGCATCCCACGAAGTTACACTCGAGGTCCCAATCGAGGTTCCACACGACTTTCCAATCGATGGTGCCGGACCTGGACCTGGCTCTAGGTCTGGACTTGGACTTGGACTTGGACTTGGAGTCTAAATCACCTCCAAAGGGTACCTTACTTACGCAACTGACCATGGATTTTCTTTTTGGAGGCTCTATTCCGTGCGATGTAGAAACCATTGGAGATTTCATTGGAGAATCCATTTGGGAATCCATTTGGGAATCCATTTCGGAACCCATTTGGGAAAATGGGGATAATTGTGATAATCGTGATAATCGTGATAATGGGGAAACTAAGCACCAGGCTAGCTCACTGCCTTGGGATACCCCAAAGTCCCACCCCAAAGTCCTACCCAAACTTTGGGACCCTTTTGAAGTGGCTGATTCTATCCCCACACCAGCTTGGGGTTTTATGGACCTCAAACTGACTGAGAGTAGTGAAAGCTCAAACTTACGGTAATAGATAAATAATTAATAAGAAAAATGTTAAAGAAATGGAAGTGGATTGTATTTCCATATGGTAATATCATACATTTAGATAACATATTTAGTACCTTAATTCACATATGACCGCTTGCATCTATAAAATATAGAGTACTTAGAATGCATAGTAGTTCATAGTAGTTCATAGTAGTGCATATTAGTTCATAGTAGTTCATAGTAGTTCATAGTAGTTCATAGTAGTTCATAGTAGTTCATAGTAGATAGGTTCCGTGGGAGGAAGATACTTAAGGGCAAGTATCGATCTAAGAGGGGTAGCATGTTAGACAGGGAAACTACTCAACTGAGTACCCATGATAGTCACGCCTAGCGCCTAAATTGGCCGTGTCCAATTTCAGTCGCGACCGTCAAATTTCAGTCGACGGCCAACAGAGAATTATAAATGGCCAACATCCCCCAACATTGAAGAAGGAAGAACTCCACTACCTAATCTTAGATACTTATAGTCTAATACAGTTATCATTCACTAACTAAGATTACCCATAACGCTGATCGGGCGAGTAACTATTAGTAGCCGTTCAGAATACGCAGTAACCGTTAGGTCATCGTTCCTGGAAAAGATCCGATTAACATTGACAAGCCGTTGGAAGCTTAAACCCTTTGCGAATACAGGTTAACGCCCCAGGTCGCATAATAATTCTAACATTTGGTAGCGCAGTAGAATACACAGTAGAATACATGGTAGTATGTAAAGTACATAGTAGTACTTAGAATGCATAGTAGAGTACTTACTAGAGTACATACTAACACGTAGAATGCATAGTAGAGTACACAGTAGATTACATATCACTAGTACATAGTAGAGTACCTAGTAGAGTACCTAGTAGAGTACCTAGTAGAGTACCTAGTGGAGCACATATTAAAATACATACTAGACAGTAAATGTTAGATCCAAGATGGGTGGAATATAACCCATATAGGGATTGAACTCACTTGCCCAGTTAATCGGGAACCGATGCTACTACTCCCCTTTTGGTTCACCTTTACTACTCCCCTTTTGGTTCACCTTTACTACTCCCCTTTTGGTTCACCTTTACTACGCCCTTTTTGGTTCACCGTTACTAACCCCTTCGCTACCTTCCGGTAGACTACTTAATGGTGGCCGATTCCTCTTCCTGAGGAATCATCAACGAATATAGTTTCGATTAGGTAATACACATACTTACAAGAATCTAACAGTGGAATACATAGTAGTTTATAGTAGACTAAATAGTAGTATATATTAGTACGTAGAGTACATAGTAGTACGTGGAGTACTTAGTAGTACGTAGAGTACTTAGTAGTACGTAGAGTACTTAGTAGTACGTACAGTACTTAGTAGTACGTAGAATACTTAGTAGTACTTAGTAGTCGTACAGTACATAGTAGTACTTAGTAGTCGTACAGTACTTAGTAGAGTACACAGTAAATTACATACCACTAGTACACACCACTAGTACACACCACTGGTACACACCACTGGTACACACCACTGGTACACACCACTGGTACACACCACTGGTACACACCACTGGTACACACCACTGGTACACACCACTGGTACACACCACTGGTACACACCACTGGTACACACCACTGGTACACACCACTGGTACACACCACTGGTACACACCACTGGTACACACCACTGGTACACACCACTGGTACACACCACTGGTACACACCACTGGTACACACCACTGGTACACACCACTGGTACACACCACTGGTACACACCACTGGTACACACCACTGGTACACACCACTGGTACACACCACTGGTACACACCACTGGTACACACCACTGGTACACACCACTGGTACACACCACTGGTACACACCACTGGTACACACCACTGGTACACACCACTGGTACACACCACTGGTACACACCACTGGTACACACCACTGGTACACACCACTGGTACACACCACTGGTACACACCACTGGTACACACCACTGGTACACACCACTGGTACACACCACTGGTACACACCACTGGTACACACCACTGGTACACACCACTGGTACACACCACTGGTACACACCACTGGTACACACCACTGGTACACACCACTGGTACACACCACTGGTACACACCACTGGTACACACCACTGGTACATACTGTTGAGAGTTGTATACACTCCCATAAGCTGGAACAGTTATCAAGTTCTTTTCCAACAACTCTCTTAATTGAGCAACTTCAATACTCATCTGAGTTGCTTCTATTCGTATCTATATCTAAATATACTAGGAGATTCTTATATCTTAACATAGCTGTTTCGATGATCTCTTATAAGAATATTCGCATCCATTCTTATATGCTCCATCTCTCTCCAACACCAAAAATCTTACACACATTGTCTTCTCCTAAGACAATGACCATAGTTAGACGAGCACTAGCTGAGAGCTAGACGAGAACTCAGAGAAGCCAAGCTGAAATTAAGCCTCTCTTTAACAATACCCAACATTGTTTCGTCTGTATGCAGTCACGTGAACATGCAGTACTCACTGGTGTACTGATCCCTCAAGTTCAACACATACTTGTAGTTCATAGTAGTACGTAGAGTACATAGTAGTTCATAGTAGTACATAGTAGTTCATAGTAGTTCATAGTAGTTCATAGTAGTTCATAGTAGTACGTAGAGTTCATAGTGTTAGATCCACCATGGGCAGGGCCCTGCCTATGAAGGTATTATGAAGCCTCTCAGTCCGATTGCTACAATGGTAATACGGCGTTTGGCCATCTATGCACGAAGTGCTCCGATGGCTCCTTTCGAATATTCCAGAACAATCCTTACCATTGTTCTGGTAGAGAGTTTTTCGGTTCCACGTTTCTCTCAAAGGTATATAAGCCACTCCGATTCCTCTCTTGAGGAACCATCAACGAATATAAGAAGTTAGGCATAGATGTATTAAAGAACATAACACATAGTAGTTCATAGTAGCTCAGAGTCGTTCATAGTAGAGTACATAGTAGTACCTACAGTACTTAGTAGCTCATAGTAGAATATACATTAGAGTACAGTGTTTTGTTGTACCTTACAAGACTAAAGTCCTAAGATGGGGCCGCAGTACGGTTTGTTGAACTTGTGAGCCGTGACGATCATTGTGTGCAAGACACGATGACAAGTACTGTCTGCAGTACAGAGTGAAAACACTGAGTTGGGGCAGATGGGCCAGGCTCACATGTGTCTACAGATAGAGTGTGCAGATGAAACCAGGCAGTGTGCATGATGAGTGTATTACTAAACATGCAAGACACTGTATGACGTTACGGAAGTTGCATCTGATGCACGATGATGAATCTAAGGGCTGCACCCTGTGCATAAGGAATGAGGTTGAAGGCCCGAGACCGGGATTCCAAGAATAGAAACAGCCGGGACAATCGGAAGCGTTCCGATTGGGCCTCAGGAATTGGAAGCGTTCCGATTGGGTCTCAGGCATTGGAAGCGTTCCGTTTAGGGCTCCGGAAAGGGATGAGCTCCGGATTGAATGCAGGAATGTATTCTAGGGAGAACTATATATATCTGGGATCCTGGTCATGTTTGAACGGGCATCAATTGTGAAAAAAAGATCACTGACATCTAGTTTAGCAAGAATACAAGTGATTTAGAATGAACACTAAGCACCATACTTAAGAGAGTTATTGGAGGCCAACGTCATAACACTTCCTGATTATACAAGGGTTTATGCGAACGCTCAACAAAGGGGGTACGAAACTTTTTGAATTATTGGTTTGTTTAATTTTGCTAGTGTGGTTTGAACCATTTTGCCGCACTGGTTTGAACTATTTTGACGTACTGGTTTGAATACTTTTCAAAAACATTGTACAGTTTTTGTTGGACTTTGTTATTCTTAAGTCCATAATCACTAAGGTTTGTATTTTTTTTCATTCTTAGGTTCTTAGTTGTGCTACTAATCTTTACTAGGAAATCCGTAAAATTCTGGTTACTTGGGATACCGCTCAACCAAAAGCGGGATCCCCTTTATATATACTTGGGATTCCCTGGACTCCTTGCTTTTGGGTGTGGACTTGGTAATACCTTGTCTAAAGTCAAACCTGAATCCCCCTGATGCCAAGCCCCAGCTGCAATACTAGTCTGTGTAGGAACTTAAGAGTAGCAGGACCTGTTAGTCTTATATGTCGAACGTATTCCCTACGCCCTATAGTTTATCATGGTATGTATTGAACCTAGAATAGTCTCCAAGGGAGGAAAACCTCGCCGTTGTATACACTGGTTGTATGTAACCCTGTATATACATGAAACATCTGCACGTTATATGCAAGAGTTACCCGACCGGGATACCTTGCATCTCAGTATCCTTGTGAAATCGTTTCCTAACAGTCTGCACTCATGCGCTCCTCGGAACCTTATGAGGCTTGTCCAATTCCGTTGTACTGCAGGTAATGTGGTATCTGCCTGCATATAATCCAGGGCACTTACAGAATACAGTTTTCTTTAGGGAATGATTTGATTATGAGCAAAAAAAATAAATGATTATGTAGGTTTTTATAAAAAATATGAGATTCATGTTATTGAAATTGGGAAAATTGGAATGGTTTGAGATGAAGTTCGGTGGATGTGACAGTCTGTTGTAGAGGTATATGCAGGAACACAAAAAAGCAACCATGAGTTGTAATGACCAGTTAAATATAGCAAAAGCACCGGAATAGTGTTTAATTAAAAGAGTAATTAATGGGATATCTAATAGCGTACTTAAAAGAGTAATTAAGAGAGTACTTAATAGTGTGTAATTAAAAATGTAATTAATACTGTATTCCATCTGCATGGACAATGAGAATGGATAGTGTAATCAACCCCACTCTATCACTTTACTTCTTGGAGGCAAGAGTGTAGACCGTTGGAAACACCACGCGGATGGACTTGTCGTAGTCAGTGCCAAAAATAGCCTCCATTTCCCGCATGAGGCAGTCCACTGCATCGGGCTTGTCCGGGTTGGCCTTTTTCCAGTTATGGTAACCGCTCCAACTGCGGGCTAGAGCCTCATACGACCGAAGCGAAAATTGCTTCTCGATATAGAGTGGCGTACTGGTAGCATCGTCCTTAGTTGGGTAGAATTCATGGCGAATCACGTGCTCATAGAGCTCCGGCGTGGGAGTAAAGTCCCGGAGTCCGTCACGATACCGGTTATGACCGGGGTTCTCAAAGTAAGGGCCAAAATAGCGCTCGTATTCGGAGTTTTCCTCGTCACGTGACAGCCCGAACGAGTACCGCATGTGAATATCCGTTGCCTCTTTGCTATCCATGAATACCGGGTCAAGGTAATGCCAGTAACAAAGCGTGCCGTGTTTCTTAAGAACACGAGCGCTTTCCCGGTAGAATTGCGGAATGTCCATCCAATGCACACACTCGGCGGCCGTGATCAAATCCACGGAATTGGGCTCCACGCATTTCGGGGCCTCCTCACCCGACGCCTTAATAAAGGATAAAGTTTTGCACACGGAATCAGGCTTGGCGGCTGCTAAAAATTGTGTTTTGAGATGGTTGCATTCATCAATCATGGTCTGGGAAAGATCCGTGCCTATGACATTGGTGAAGTAGTCGGTGAGCTTGAAGGCTGCAAATCCGGGGCCACAGCCTACATCCATGGCCAAATCGGTGTTGCCGCCGTTTTTGGTGTGGTACGCCAACACCGCCTCATAGAACTGGCGAGGGTACGTGGGGCGCGAGTCGTTGTAGTGGGATGAGTTGAAGTTTTTATCTCCGTAAGTAGCCATGATGGTTGAAGATGGAGGAGGGGGTGGTGAGGGGATCTGGGGAAGGGTTTAAATACCTTTCGAGGTGGGCCAGTCTGCAGGATAACACAATTATCTGCAGGCCATTATTAATTATCTGCAGGATGATCGCGGTTTCCATCTTCGGCCCGATACCGGCCAAATGACACATCCCGGTTCAGGACTTGGCCGAACCAAACGGGTCGTATATTAAAACAGTACACCTGCGTTATGGGGAGGGGTGGAATGCACCCGTACACCAGGCCCAAAATTTGTAAAAAATATGGTTGCACCCGTACACCACAATATAGCTTCAAAACAAAGTTTACCCTGTGGTCTTAAAAAAAAGAAAATTAAATTAGGCTTTACAAAGGTTACTTAATCCGCCTTTACGTGAGAACACTGAAATTTATTCAGAAGTTGAATTTTTATTTTTTTTTTAAAAAAAGGTCTAGTGATATGGGTATATGCAGGATATTCCAATAAATTACTCAATATCAAAGGAACCAATAAGCAATAGGCTCAAAATTCTGATCCGTACTTCTTTTTAATTTACTCCTTTTTACTCTACTACTATCCGTACCTGTTTTAAAATTCCCTCAAATGGATAGGGACTTAAGATTTTAATCTTTCAACCTCTGTTTTTGTTATGTTCTTTAATACATCTATGCCTAACTTCTTATATTCGTTGATGGTTCCTCAAGAGAGGAATCGGAGTGGCTTATATACCTTTGAGAGAAACGTGGAACCGAAAAACTCTCTACCAGAACAATGGTAGCCATCATTGTACCATTGCAAAGTCCGTATCACGCCACGAAGTACAATGATGGCCATTGCAAAGTCCGTATCACGCCGTCATAGTACTTCGTACAATGATGGCTTGGACATTGTAGCAATCGGACTGAGAGGCTTCATAATGCCTTCATAGACAGGGCCCTGCCTATGGTGGATCTAACAGTTTCAGTATATATTGATATACAGGGATATGTAAGTTTGTACCTTACAAGACCAAAGTGCGATAAGTGTGTCGGGGTGGGAGAAAACTCTTCACCCACTGGTAACCTGCACATAATACTTCACTAGTCTGCATGTTCAAGTGACTGTATGCAGATGAAACAATGTTGGGCAATGTTGGGCAATGTTGAAGAGAGGCGAAGTAGGAACTAAGCCTCTCTAGGGCTCTCGTCTAGCTTGCGTCTAGTGTTCGTCTAAGCTCTGGCCATTGTCTTGGGAAAGGACAATGTCGGCAAGAGTTTGACGACAGAGAGAGATGGAGCATATAAGAATGGATGTGAATGTTCTTATGGGACAGGGACAAGAAAACAAGAGACGACGTTGTGATCATGAGAGTTCTTAGTATAGTTTAGATACAGATAAGAATAGAAGTTATGATGCCATTGGGAACCAATGACATAATCGTTCCAGATTAAGAGCTTGGGTAGTATAGCTCAACACTGCATGCCATGCATCTGCGAAGTACCTTGACTCCGTACATGCTCGGTACTTGTTGACACTCCCTGGGATCACATCACCAGAGTTTCGTGATTCGTCATTCGTCATGGTATGTCTTAGTAGTGATAGTCCGGATATGGTGGTTCTTATCGGATCCTAGTGAGGACAAGTGCTTGTGGAATGCGATTGACTGTAATGGCTTCGTAAGAGCATCAGCGATGTTATTTTCAGTGGAAACATACTCAACTCTTATCTCTCCTTTCTTCACTCTATCTTGCACATGTTTCTCTGTGATGTCCACATGCTTGTTCTTGCTCTGTGTACTTCCAGTCTCGTTGATTGTAAGCACTACGCCATTATTATCTTCCAATAGCTTAGGTATCTCTGACGTTTGGACTCCAAACTCCTTAAATAGACTAACCGTCCAAATATCTTCTTTCACTGTCGCGCTCAATGCCATGTACTCTGCTTCGACGGTGCTTGTTGTCTTTAAGCTCTGCTTCTTTGATTTCCAATATATTGGGGTTCCATTCGCGTATACGATGAAACCCGTACGCGATTTCCTTTTCTCTTCACCGGCAAACGAAGCGTCGCTGAACGCGTATACAGTGTTTTTCAAAATTATTCGAACCAGCGCAGCAAAATGTTTCGAACCAAGAAGACAGAATGGTTCAAACCAAATGGCGTAATGTTTCACACCAACTTTTAGTAGAATTCAATACTCTGAAATTTTAAATCTGGTGGATTACCTCACATGCACTACATTTGGGAGTCTTAGAATACCAATTAAGGATCAAAACGGACGGAACTGAACTGAACTGGTTTCCTTGTTATCCTGTATACAACATGTTGTCCAATTGGTTTGAAAGACTGTGAGAAGGGGTATGAAACATTTTGTCGCGCTGGTTTGAATGGTTTTGAAAAACACTGTAACTTCACCGTGTTGTTGGGATAGTTCTCCCTTGTGATGCTTATGAACCAATCTTTTGTATCCGTCAACTAGGCTAATATTTTCTTGAGTTGCATGAGGTCTGATTCTGTAGCTTTCTTGGTGTATGATCCGAATCGGAGTGGACAGTCTTGGGATTAGTGAAATACCACGAGGAAATTGTTACGCGTTAGCACCTACCTTCTGGTACAGAGGAACGGATACATGATTGAACTTCAAAAACTCTATCAAATGAGGGACTTGGGTAATCATATCTGTGATTTGTCTTGTAACTCTATTGCTATGTGAAGTAGTGAGTCCGAGACTTTTGCTCACAATTGATACCGCTAAAGCCTGAGCAGGATCCTCTCTCATGTATAGTTAGTACTGGGGACTCCTAAACGATCGAGAGCTAGACGAGTGCTGGATGAGTGCTGGATGAGTGCTAGATGCGTGCTGGATGAGTGCTAGATGAGTGCTGGATGAGTGCTAGACGAGTGCTGGATGAGTGCTAGAGACAAGTACTAGACAAGTACTAGACAAGTACTAGACAAGTACTAGACAAGTACTAGACAAGTACTAGACAAGTACTAGACAACCTAGAGAACCTAGAGAACCTTACCTCCAGCCTGTCCTCTCTTCAACAATACCCTGTTGGATATTGTCATTCGTAAGTTCATAATCATTAACTCGTGATACCGTTCAACCTAGAACGAAATCCCATGTATACATCGATCTCTTGTACAGTCAGCTTAGTTACTTGTTTGATCGAGTTATGTGCGCCAAACCCAGGTCCGCGAGAGAAGCATCGTTGGAGGCTTTTATTGTTTGTATGGAATACCGTCCTACTACCTTTTCATTTCATCCTGGACTCCTTGCTTTTGGGTGAGGACTTGATAATTCCTTTTCTGATGTCAAACCTGGCTACTCCTGATGCCAAGACCCAGTTAAAATACTAGTCTGCACTCATACGTTCTTCGGAACCTTATGCGGCTTTTCCAATTCCATATTGAAAAACACTACTAGGGTGAGTGCGCTATGTGTCCCCATGGCTTGCATGGAAAGCGTGGTAACAAGCACCTGTTCTTTTATACACCTGTTCTTTTATACACCTGTTCTTTATATGTACCTGTTCTTTATATTCACCTGTTCTTTTATACACCTGTTCTTTTTATGCACCTGTGGTTACTACAACCGCCTGGTGCCGTAAAGGTAGAGCTCCCACATATATAAGGGAGTCAGGACCATATCCATCCTTTATAAAAAAATAATTGAATCAAAAATCATTTGTCTGGGGCATACCGAGATGACTCCTAAAGCCAGACCCCCCAATATTCCAATGGAGACTGAAAACGCTACATCTCCGGCCTCTCTTGAAGTAAACACTTTTGAAGTAACACTCTTGAAGTAAACACTCTTGAAGTAAACACTTTTGAAGTAACACTCTTGAAGTAAACACTCTTGAAGTAAACACTCTTGAAGTAAATACTCTTGAAGTAAATACTCTTGAAGTAAACACTCTTGAAGTAAACACTCCTGAAGTGTTTACATATCTTGACGAGACTATAAGCGCGGTATCTTTCAGTCACTGTCCACTGGACATTACACCATGGTTAATTTATGGTCCACCTGGTGCCGCAATTATGGTGCCGCAACTATGGTGCCGCAACTATGGTGCCGCAATAATGGTTGCGGATCATGGGTTGTCTGTTGAACGTTAGCATATACCAATTGGTATATAGAAACCGTTATATAGTTGGACTCCAATAATTCTCTCAATTGAGTGACTTGAGTAATCAGTTCTGTCATCTGTCTTATAGCTCTATCACTATGTAAAGTAGTGAGTTCGTGATTTCCGTCTTCTTTTGAAACCGTGCAACACTGAGCAGGATCCTTGCTTTATATAGTTAGTCCTGGGAATTCTTAAACGGTCTCGCTTCTTCGTCGATTTCTCTCATCTACATTGTCTTCTCCAAGATAATGCTCAGAATTAGAGGAGAGCTAGACGGGAGTTAGACGAAATCCCTTAGAACCTTGGCTCTACCTTTGTCTCTTCTTCAAAAATACCCCAATATTGTTTCATCTGGATAGCTTGGCATGAACATGCCATACTCGCACGTGTACTGGTGTCTTAAGTTCATGAGTCACATGTCGCACGTTCCAACACTTATCTCATTAGGGTCATCATGATTAGTCTTTTACCTCTTCTTCCTATAATTTTATAGCTCGATTGAGGGAGAGTTCAAGTTAGTACCATCAGCAAGCACGGTGAAACAAAGAACAGACATCGTATCTCAGGCCCTGAATTATGAACTTGGCAAGGTATTGGAAAGTTAACCTTACCGATCATGAGTCTAAGGGTGGGTGTAAAACATTAACCCAAAGCGAAGCTTAACAGACATGCACACATGACTGTGAAATACTTCACCACAGACAAGTCGAGACACCTCAACATTCCGGATCACCAACTCTCGGTTTTCAATAATCTTCACCATAAAATCTAGTTTGATTTTGTAGTAGTTGAATGCCATTAGGAGTTGGTTGAAAGAACCGCGCGCTTCTGATCCAAGTTGAAACCTGATCATTCAGGACTTTAGTCACACTTTGGTGGAAGATATTGAAAACCACGTTTTCAAATCAGTAAGACGAAAGCTTGACTTCATCTCTTAACATTCTTCACACATTCATCATGTGCCGTCCATTGATCTTGATCTTTGATGTATATCTATAGCCCCACACGTCGCTGAATTTTCCGTTGCCTTTGAGAAAAAGGAATTCTGTTCAATAAAATCAGAGAAACACACCGAAAAGCCCAAGTTCCAAGTATTTATGGATGAAAAGGATATCAAAATGTTGATTGACGAGGAAGTTGAAGTGTTTCTGAATGCATACTTTGCAAGAAACACTAAAACGAGATAATCCTGATCGGCTTATCTGATTATGTTTAAGGGAGGTCCGATATCATGGTTTTCAAAGTTGCAAAAGACCATAGCAGCATCAACCACTGAACCAGAGGTCTTTGGCCTCTATTAAAATCCATCAAAAATGGTCAAAATCGGTCACAAACACATTAAACTCCGTCACAAGCACATTAAAATCCATCACAAACAAAATCCAAAACCATCAAAATTCATCATGCAAACCTGATTGTACACCAACCACAAAGCTCAGCAGACCAGTATTTCGCAGCCATTGTGTCCCTGCGAACTATATAAACCAAGCTCCCCCCCCCCAGAAATTTTAAACGTCACCCACTTCTCTTTTTCTCTAGGAACATCACCTCAAACCCACTAAACGGTACGTTATCTGTATTCATACAAACACATGCTCTTGGATCATGAGAGTCCCCTCCTCTATGACTGATCAAGAAACCAAATCCATCTTAGCTCCAATCCACAAAATCCAATTTCTTTCATTTCAAAATGGAATTTTTATTTCAATTTCTGAATTCCAATCATTATTTCCAATTTCTCTTTCATTTTCTAAATCCCAATCATAAAACCCAATTTCTTTCTAAAATCCATTGATAAAATCCAAGTTTTTTCTGAAATCCAATCATATAAGCCAAAGACCACTTAAGTAAGTCCTTTGGGATGATGGTCGAGTGTCGGGGTCGGAACAACGAGAGACCTGCCCAATACCTAGAGAATTGGGAGTCCAATACCTAGGGGATTGACACTCCTGTCTTTCCTTTGATCATCTCAACCCGGGTCTTGATTCCGCCCAAAAAAAAACCTATCTCATCTTTAAAACCCTAAATGAGAATCGAAAGAAGTTTGGGAAGAACGGTCCGGGAGGGCACCTGAGGGGACAACCAAGCATGACAAACAGAAACGTACTAGTATTAATACTAACAACATGAACTGTTCACTTTTGACAACGAATTTGTTGTACCTGAATGTGACAACATTGTGACAACTAAGTGTGACAACCAAGCATAACAAACAGTAATGTACTCGAATTAACACCAACAGCATGAACTGAGACAAACAATTGCGACAACTGAATGTGACAGCTGATTGTCAGAACTAACTGTGACAATTGACTGTGACAACCAAGCATAACAAACAGTAAGGTACTAACATTAATACTAACAGCATTAACTGAACACAACTAACTGTGACAACATTGTGCCTCAAATTGTGATAGCTGAATATGGCAAATAACTGTGACAACTGATCGTGACAACTGAATGTGATAACTGACTATGACAATTGAATATCACATCATTGTGACAACCAAGCATAACAGACAGTTAAGTGCCAGTATTAGTACTAATAGCATGAAAAGTTCACTTGTGACAATTAACTGTGACAACTGCTTTGTTAGCTTTGCAACCTCGTTGCAGTCTCGTTTTAGCCCCGTTGCAGTCTCGTTTTAGCCCCGTTGCATTCTCGTTTTAGTCCCGTTGTAGCCTGATTGGTGGGTCTCCTGGTATAGACTCTATATTCTAACGTCTAATTTTTTTAGCTCGGGGGTGCGCCTTTTATATACAAATTCCCCATTTGTCCTGCCCTGATTATTTGCAGCCTCCATCTATGCAGTACCGTCGAGGTGCGGAATATATTCAACACTGGTAAGACTAATACTAATACTAATACTAATACTAATACTAATACT
>NKZD01001854.1:0-22481 GCA_002370635.1 Metschnikowia cerradonensis | reverse complement strand
TGGTAACCTGTACACGGTTCGTCACTGTCCTGCATCCAACGCATCCTCAAAGTACTCTGACTCCGAGTATGCTAAGTACTTGTTGACAGGTGTCGCTATTTTTTAACGCCACCAAAAATGTATACACCACCAAAAGAAGGACATACCAAGATGTCTCCTGACATCAGACCCATCAATATTAATTAGTGTACAGGTATTGATGTTTACCAATGACTTGGACTGATTCTTTTCACCTGCGAGTACTGCATGTTCATGTGACTGCATACAGATGAAAACAATAATGGGTATTGTTTAAGAGAGACGAAGCTGGAGCCAATTCTCTCTGGGCTCTCGTCTAGCTCTCGTCTAACGTTCGTCTAATGTTCGTCTAATTCTGGTTATTGTCTTAGGAGAAGACATACGAGAAGACAATGTTGGTAAGAGTTTGATGACGGAGAGAGATGGAGCATATTCCTCAATCAAAATGCTTCTCTGTTGCCCAAAGAAACTTCAATAGCACTTGCTCTCCCGTATTCGCTGCTATTGGTCCTTGCAATTTCGGCGACCATAATATCGGATCTCTCACAAAGATTGAATTGGCTCAAACGCTTCAATTCGTATCATGAGCAACCATCTCTTTATCATACGCCTCCTTCCACCGAATCCTCCTTTTAAGACGCATGGCTTCTTTTATAGCTCTTGGAAACCTTTTTGAAATCATCTGGTTAAGCTTCTAGAGTTCAAGAATGGATGAGAATATTCTTATAAGAGATCATCGAAACTGTTGTGTTAAGATACAAGGATCTCCTAGTATTTTTAGATACAGACAAGAATACAAGCAATTGAGATGATTATTGAAGTTCCTCAATAATTAAGAGGGTTGGAAAACAACTTGATAACTGTTCCAGAGGAAGCAAGTCAACTAAGTAACGTGTGTGGCAGAGCTATCGAGCTCGTTGTTGTGGATGGCGATCTCCCGCTTCAATGACTCAAGTGTAGTGAAGTCAGGATCCACCTTTGTGTTTCCAGGACCCACAGACGATACTAGCTAGGAGGAATTGGCCTTAGCCTTTGTCTTAATGCGTTTAACTTGAGTGGCATAATTGAAAGTTTGTTGAGTCTTCTCCAAATCAGTGGAAGAAATGCAAAAGACCATGGTGGTCTTGGAGTTGTCAGATAAGTTCTCCTTGAGGAGGTATGTCAACACAGAGTCNAGACCATGGTGGTCTTGGAGTTGTCAGATAAGTTCTCCTTGAGGAGGTATGTCAACACAGAGTCTCTCTGTAGGGAACCACAGCATTCTTCTGGCTAGGCTGCGACAAAATATTAATGCACCGGCCAAGAACAGTCAACGACTTGTTAATTTGATTTCCCTCCTTAAGCCTTTCAGCTTGGTTGAAAGTCTGAGTACGAGCAAGTCTCTCCGAACCAGCCAAGTCAACAAGCTTGATGTTGGACACAATCTCTTCGACACCAACACCATTTTCTTCATCATTCTCCTGGGAGAACCTGGTTTGCTTCAATTTAAAAGTGAGCTCTGCATGGGATCTGGAACTAGCATCATTCATCTTAGTGGAAGCCACATTTCTTAATTTATTGGCAGGTTCCAAGATCTTGAAGAACTGAGCCAAAGAGGTGACCTGCACTTCCGTTAAATCCTCAACATAAGGACCACTCGAAAGGGATGCTCCCGCACTCGGCACACATTGGAATCACTGAACAAGTCCTTGAAATACCTGAATAGGTGAACTACCTATGGCGGATCTAACAATATCTAAGTTTATATCTATAGCTAATTTATACCTATAGCTAAGTTATACCTATAGCTAATTTATACCTATAGCTAAGTTATACCTATAGCTAAGTTATACCTATAGCTAAGTTATACCTATAGCTAAGTTATACCTATAGCTAAGTTATACCTATACCTAATTTATACCTATACCGAAGATATCTATGCCTAAGTCTATACCTTTGTTTGACCTTAAGTATATGACTCGCTAGTGGTTAAATGGAGCCTGATTCAATTCTTCTGTTTTTCTCTAAGCCTATATTTTTACTACACCACTAGGATTTCTTTTAGGTGTAATGAGTAGCCAGCAGTCGGTAGTCAGTAGTCAGTAGTCAGTAGTCAGTAGCCAGTAGTCGGTAGTCAGTAGTCAGTAGTCAGCAGTCCGTAGTCAGTAGTCAGCAGTCCGTAGTCAGTAGTCACAGTAATGAATAGGTGTATACAGTGTTTTTCGAAATTATTCAAATCAGTATGACCAAATGGTTCAAACCAGCTCGCCAAAACGAGTCAAACCACTTTAGCAAAATTAAACAAACCAATACAATATGAATTATTACATAACTCCTAACAAGTTGTTGTATACAGGATAACAAGGTGTAGATGTGTTAACGCCAGATCCGCAACGACAGTTGCGGCGCCAGGAGGACCAGTGAATAACCATGGAGTAACGTCCAGTGATTGACTAACACTATAAGACACTGATCATTGAAGTATTACCAATACGAGATCTTTTGGTGGGCTGGTTCTTGGAGGCATCTTGGTATACCTCAGGCAGTTGATGTAAAATTAAGTTATTAATAATAGAATGGGGCGAAGTCCCCATTATATAATGGAGAGATTCTTCCTTCACCACTGCAACAATTGTTGCTACAATTGATTGCTGCGAAAACTGATTGCTTGCTACCCGCAAGCCGTGGGCTAGTAGCGCGCTCTTGATTGCTGTTTTCCAACACAGAGAAACCAGTTCAGTTCAGTTCAGTTCGGTTCCGCCCGTTTTTCACCCTTGCTTGATACTGCAAGACTTCTGTCCCAAAACCAATGTAGTACCATATGAAGCAATCCTCCAGATTTAATCCTTCAGAGTTAAGATTTCATAATATTTAATTCTAATAAAAGTTGGTGTGAAACATTACACCATTTGGTTTGAAAGACTGTCCGAAGGGGTGCTAAGTAGTATGAAACTTTTTGAATTATTGGTTTGTTTAATTTTGCCAGTGTGGTTTGAATTGTTTTGCCTCGCTGGTTTGAATAGTTTTGAAAAATACTGTACATACTGGCATTCTACACCCGCCATTGAATCCCCCGCCCCGTCGCCCCCGTCTGGGGTATGTCAGATATTATTACAAATTATTACAAATTAGTACAAATTATTGCAAATTAGTACAAATTATTACCAATTAGTACAAATTATTACCAATTAGTACAAATTAGTACAAATTAGTACAGCATTAACAAAAGCATTAACAAAAGTATTGGCAGCAGATACAGTATCAATATAGATTAGTGCAGGTTTCAAAATAGTTTTAAGAATACTATTAACAGCAGTATAAAGAACACTATAAAGAACACTATAAAAACAGTGTTATGTTCTTTATTACATTTATGGGTAATCGAAACTATTTTCGTTGATGATTCCCAAAGAAGAGGAGTTGACCATCTTTAAATATTCTGCAGAAGAGTAATCAAAGGGGCGTAGTAACGACGAATTGAAAAGTAAAAGGAGCTTAATAACAGCAAACTCCGACTAACTGGATACTTGAGCTCAATTCGTATATGGGTAGAGCACTCCATATCTACCCATATGAAATCTAACAAACAGTATTAACAAACAGTATTAACAAACAGTATTAACAAACAGTATTAACAAACAGTATTAACAAACAGTATTAACAAACAGTATTAACAAACAGTATTAGTACAGTATAAAGAACAGTATAGTGTTTTTCAAAACTATTCAAACCAGCATGACAAAATGGTTCAAACCAAATGGCGTAATGTTTCACACCAACTTTTATTAGAATTCAATATCCTGAAAGCTTAAATCTGGAGGATTGCCTCATATGGTACTATACATTTGGGACAAAAGCCTTGCAGTACCAATCAAAGGTGAAAAATGGACGGAACTGAACTGGTTTCCTTGTTATCCGGTATACAACAACTTGTCCATTTGGTTTAAAAGACTGTGCAAAGGGGTTCGAAACATTTTGGCGCGCTGGTTTGAATACCTTTGAAAAACACTGTACCCTATTTTGTGGGACGTGCTTGCTCTTGGGGAAACTAGTAGTATAGCAATTAGTAGTGGTAATCAGTAGTCATTAGTAGTAATTAGTAGTAATCAGTAGTAGTAATTAGTAGTAATTAGTAGTGGTAATCAGTAGTAATTAGTAGTGGTAATCAGTAGTAATTAGTAGTGGTAATCAGTAGTAATTAGTAGTGGTAGTCATAGTAGCAATCAGTAGTATCATTATAGTCATAGGAGGAGCAATGTGGCAGAACTCAAATATATGAAGTCAGAGTACTTTGTAGATGTGTTGAATGCAAATCAGTGATGCGCCAAGTGCTGGTGACTGACGACGAACACGAAAGAAACTCCTCACCCCCGTACACCCCTAGAATCGCCTATATAGTTTTGTTCTTGTAAGGTACAACTTAAACATTCCTGTATATCGATACATATACTAAAACATAGGTTGAAAGAGTTATTAGCCGTGATTTGTAGCCTTTGTTTCTAGCAGTGATTACCTCTCTTGATTACCTCTCTTGATTACTCCTCTACACTACACTGCACTGCACTATATACTAAACTATTGCTTTCTGTCAGACCCACCATAGGCAGGGATCTACCCATAGCGGTATCTTTCGAGCCTACGAATGCCAGTGACTCATCCATGGCACCTTAGCCCGTGACTTGGCCTCTTCGATTCACCTTACCTCATGACATGGCGTTTAACCTCCCTGCTTCACTCTGGTATTCACTGGCTAGCTACATAAACTACTCGGATTCCCACTTATTGGGAATCCATCAACGAATAAAGATAACTTAGTACTTAACGTTACAACAAGAATCCAACAATTTCTATATTACTCTATAATTCATTTACTTGGGCTATATTTGTTTGTACTATAAACACCACTTGCTACTATATACTATAGATACACTTGTCCCATCAGTAGTAATCAAGCCGAATTCGAGTGTTAGTTCGCATGCGGAGGAAGATGAGGCTTGCTAAGACAAGGCTTCAGTTAATATGGCCACGCAAAGCTATCAATTGGCCTCAAGGTACTTCTTATGGTCTTTGATACCGCTTGGAAATCTAAACTTGTATTCGTTGATGGTTTCTTAGAGACTGGGGAACCTATTCAGATTAGTGGACTAAGAACAGAAAGGTGGCATCGAAAACCTCTTCACCAGAGCAATGGTGATGATTGTTCTGGTATATTCGAAACGGCCACCATAGAGTTTTTAGTACATTGAGAACCGTGGTTCGGCATTTGCAATTACCGTTTTTAGGAACGGATTTCCCCACCTATAGTGGATCTAGTAGTGCCACTGATGTTTGCATAGAAGCTCCAGTAATGAGAGAGGCAGTAGTGGCCAAGTGATGTGGAAGAGAATCTACTGTATTCCAGAGTCTATGTTATAATGAATACCATACTGTAGTTGGAGCAGACTGTAATTGTAGTAGACTGTAGTTGGAGCAGAGTGTAATTGTAGTAGACTGTAGTTGGAGCAGAGTGTAATTGTAGTAGACTGTAGTTGGAGCAGACTGTAATTGTAGTAGACTGTAGTTGGAGTAAAATACTGTAGTATGTAGTGGTATAGACTGAATTACAGAGTATATACAGAATGTATCCTGGAATGTGTTAGATTCTTCTTAGCACTTTTGATACCTAGTCGTTACTAAACTCGTTGATAATTTTTCAACGAAGAAATTCCAGCGGCCCTTACAACTTCTGAAGAGAAAACGTAGCTTCGAAAAGCTCTTTACCAGAATAATAGAGGTGGTGGCCTAGTTAGTCGCACCAATCAGTACTGTGTCAAATGGTATGTAGCCACTTTATTTATTTACCATTGTTAGGAAAGAAGCACATATGCTTCATAATATATATATCTCTATTAGTAGTGCCTGCTTATAGTAGATCTAATACATATATAACCATATAGGAATACTTATAGTTATATACAGGACCATAATATGTAGATTACTTAACTCCTCATGTGCCCTAAACTCGGGCACATCAGGTGGTCCTTTCAAAAGCCATGGAGTACAGTCCAGTGGACTGTACGATCTAGTATTGAAGATGGTCATAGTCTCGTCAAGGTATGTGTATACTTGAGGAGTTACACGAGAGCTGTTTCTGGTGGGTCTGGGAGTAGAAGACATAGTGATGTGTTCCCAGATAATATTCTGATTTAATTAATCAACACTAGGATTGGGGCAGAATTCCAACTTATATAGTCCAGGAACTCTGCTAGACCTTCGGTATTTCACTAAAACTAAACCTTCTTCAACATCTTTCATGCTGGAGCTAAACCTTCATCAAGAATTCACCAAAGGGAAGGCAGAGCACACTCTATACTTTCTATGAGTGCGCCTTCCGTTTCTGGAATGATCAGGCATTGCTCATTCTCAACATAATAACCATAATCACAGTCGTAATATAATTATAGTCATATTGAAGTCATATCTATGGTCATAGTCAAATTTCCAGTCGTAGTATGATCTATCCATAGTAATAATAGTATTCACAATCTTAGCACCAGTAGTATAGTAGTACTAGTAATAGTATAGTTATACTCATAGTACTCATGTAGACATGGTCATAGTATAATCGCAGTGGTCATGGTACAAGAACTCATGGTCATAGCACTGATGGTCTCAGTACAATCCTAGTACCAACAGTATAGTAATAATGCTAGTGGTGATAATGCTAGTGGTGATAATCCTAGTACCAATAGTATTTGCACTTGACTCAGTACTCATGGTCATAGTACTCATGGTCACAGTATAATCCTAGCACTAATACTCACAGTATAATCCTAGCACTAATACTCACAGTATAATCCTAGTACTAATACTCACAGTATAATCCTAGCACTAATACTCACAGTATAATCCTAGTGGGTATAATCCTGGTGGTGATAGTATAGTTATTTGACTCACTGTAGTGGTGGCCATATTATATTCCTAGCATTCATGGTCTTCGCAAAATACTAGTACTCATAGTAGTAGTAGTATAGTATAATTATAGCTGTGTCATACTCATAGTAGCCATACTCGTAGTATAGTCAGTAGTAATAGTATAGTCATATTTATAGTACTCACACATATATCCATGGTCAAAATATTTCCAGTGGCCATAATTCCAGTGACCATAATCCCAGTGGTCATAATCCCAGTGGTTATACTGATAGTATAATATTAGTAGTAATAGTATAGTCATAATTCTAGTAGTAATAGTATAGTCATAATTCTAGTAGTAATAGTATAGTCATAATTCTAGTAGTAATAGTATAGTCATACTCTAGTGGTCATACTCATGGTAGTCATACTCGTAGTACGCATACTCATAGTAGTGATAAACCTAGTTGTTATACTCCGGTTTACGTCAGGTACTCTTGTTACTATGTTCATTCGCCGATGAGGAATCTGAGGTGCTTATAAAGTTGTAAGAGAAGGCGCGCGCTGGTGGCTGGCTGGCTGTGTTGACGCTTACTGCTTTGCGCCTGCAATTGTGGAAGGGTGATAACGTTTGTTAGATTTCTATAAGCTCAACCTGGGGTCACCGTGACAGATTTACTTATCCGCTCTGTCTTAATCACGCGGATTCCCCCCTCCTTATAGGATAAGCCATCTTGGCCTGCATAGAAGCCAAATATGCAGGTTGTCTTAAATAATCCTCCTAGCACCATTTCCTCCTTGTGTTAGAAATGTGCTCATCTGCACATGCATCAAGTGTTAAGTCTAACAGTTGCATGCTCCTTTATTCATGTTCCCGTAGAACACGTGAACATGAACTTCTCTCACGTGCCTGCTGGCACGTGATCATGACGTACAGATGTCCCGCAAGTTCAACACGCTGGTGGCTGGCTCGTAGCACGCTAGTTTGAAGGCCGTATACAAAGCACCAGACAGAGAGGCTTCATAATATCCTAAATAGGTAGGACACTACCTATGGCGGATCTGACATAAAAGTAGTAATAGTAGTCATACTCTAGTAGTCATAGTATATGCACTTGGTTTATAGTACTCGTGGTCATAGAATAATTCCGGTATTAATAGTCATGGTCACAGAATAATTCCGGTATTAATAGTCATGGTCACAGAATAATTCCGGTATTAATAGTCATGGTCATAGAATAATTCCGGTATTGATAGTCATAGTGGTCATGACATAGCACTGATGATCATAGTATAGTCATACCAGTAATAGTACAGACAAGGCAGTAATAATAGTCATACCACTAACAATAGTCATACCACTAACAATAGTGGCCATAGCACTGATGGTCTTAGTAGTGTCCTAATAGGGATATCTGCAAAGTAAAAATTCTCATACTTTTACTTATCCAATAAAATTTCAGACGGGCCTAAAATCATTTCACATCAGATGTGCATGTAAAAATTGTATGCACTGAACAATAGCGATGAGTGTTTATATTGTTCTAATACCTCACTGAGAGAATAGCTCGTATCACGCATGGGTGCCAACAGAGCCTCATCGATGATCCTGTTGAGCGTTCGCATAAACCCTCGTATAATCAGGAATTGTTATGACGTTGGCCTCCAATAACTCTCTTAAGTATGGTGCTTCAGTGTTCATCTTAGAACGCTTATATTCTTCTTTAAACTAGATGAGAGCTGTCAGTGATTTATTCTCACAATTGATACCCTTTCAAACATAATCGAGATCCCAGATATATATAGTTCTCCTTAGAATCCATTCCTGCATGCAATCCGGACCTCATCCCTTTCTAGAGCTCGTCCCTTTCTGGACCTCATCCCTTTCCGGACCTCATCCCTTTTCGGAATCCCAATCAGAATCATTCCGTTTGTCCCAGCTGTTTCTATTCTTGGAATCCCGTCTCGGGTCTTCAACCCCATTTGATTCCGAGGACTGAGATCATCCCTTATACACAGGATGCAACCTTCGGAACGTCATACAGTGTCATGTACGCTTAGTAATACACTCATCATGCACATTGCCTGGTTTCATCTGCACACTGTATTCGTAGAGACACATGAGAGCCTGGCCCCATCTGCCCAACTCAGTGCTTTCACTCTGTACTGCAGATAGTACTAGTCATCGTGTCCGGCACACACAATGTTTGTCACGGCTCTCAGGTTCAACAGATCCATGCTTCATAGGGTACGGTCTGCATAGGGTTAAGTCTGTTCACCTTTTCATAGAACTCCGTGGAAGAGATCCCTTGAGGTATTCCAGTGAGTGCTATTACTGTAACAATATGTATTCAATATCTAGTCTGTAGAGAGAAGTTAGAATAAAGGTCCTTCTCGTTTATAGGTCGTGCAAGTTCAAGAAATAGAGCTCAACCGTAAAACTGGGCACACCTGGTTAGGACAGCAGCGAAGGGAAATGAGAGCTTATGCCCTATTTGCATCTCTAATGCAATGGGCAACTCTGATGCAATGGGAACCTTAAGTGCTGGGAACTTGAGGATATGTACGGCATATGCGCCTCATATCACAACATATATGACGTGGCACATCTCCCAACACCTGTTCAACCCAAAACTTGTCCAACCCAACCCAACCCAACACCAACACAAATTCAAACTCAACAAAAACATCTCTCGATTTTGATCGTCTAGAATGCTATTGTTAATTCTATAGTCAAACATCGATATATTGTGCGGGACACGACTCTAACAATGTACAAATCAAGTAAACTGATGCATATGAACAGATGCATATGAACAGATCAACAGAAAGACGTGCACATTAACAGATCAAATATATATATGCACACTCTATTGTTGAAGAAAAAACTGTATTGTAAGCAAAAGGGACATATCAAAGTCGAGTTTGGTTAGATGCAGGATTTTCTCCATATGAGTACATCTGAATGAAGTGGGACTAAAAGGGTAATTGGAATTGGAATAGGGTAGGGTATTTTGGGCTAGACCGGGTCTTTTCCAAGTGACATCCCCCCCTTTTTTTTTGCGTCCCCTTGTGCCCTCTTTTTTTGCGACTCGCTGAAATATAAAAAGGCCTGGGTTCCCCCTTCGGAAAATGACCGCCCTGGCTCCCGTATACACTCTGGTATTGTTATGTGAGGGGAACACCTGTGTTTTGGTGAGTGCATGTTATTAACGCCACCTATAATCTCGAGAACAGATGCATGCAGAATATAATGGGAATATAGAATATTAGGATTCGGGAATATCGGCATTATGTGCTTTATTGTGTGGAGTTGCAGCCACAATAGACGATTCTTGGGTGGTGCGCAGGGCTCGTAATCGTCAATAGCATCTTCAATGGGATCTTTAATAGGTCCTTCAATTGGTCCTTCAATTGGTCCTTCAATTGGAATGCACGGGTAACAAAATGAGATTCCGATCTATTTCTTGGCACATTGATTCAAAAACTGAATAGGGGAGAAATGATAAGAGGTGACGTTCCAAAAAAAAAGCAACGTGTCTTGTATGCAGTACAACCATAATAAAGCCCAGATCTTATATATTATGTGTCCCAAGTATACATAATGTCTGTATATAACAGGAATACCTAGACGGACTAAATAGATCGTGCATGAGTTGTACATAATTGGTACAGGGGTTGTACATAAATGGAACAGGTGTATAGAGGAGTGCATGGCGGTGGGAGACCATCATACAAATGAAGGTATAAAATAGGCCAAGGCCCCGAAGATCCAAAAACCAGAATTCTACAGCAGGCTAAAGAGAAGATTTGGAAGCCAGAAAGATAACAAAAAGAAAAGGAATTTTATCAGTCACCATGAAATTCACTAAAGTGTTCGTTGCGTCTCTTATGGCAGGTACTGCATATGCAGACACTCCATGGGCCTTCTTCGCCAAAGCCAAAGCCAAAGCCAACGATAACGACAACGACAACGACAACGATATCAAAAAGTACTTGCCTCTTTCAGGAAAGTCACTTGGAAAGGCCAATGGGCTCGCCAGCATCTTCACATATGGAGACTCTGACTCGACCGTCGTGGAATTCTTCTGGGATCATAACGACCCCTACACCTCCACGGGTTTCCGCCACCTGAACGTGGGCTATTACCGTGAGCAACTTGTGTTTGGTCCCTCCATTGCATCGGGTTTGAAAATTCAAGACAATGGTAAAGTCGTTGACCAGGCATTTTACTTGTGTGACTACAAGGGAAGCAAGATGCAGAAGATTTCACTTAAGGATGTGAGCTCGGATAATGTCAAGTGTCAGGAGGTGAAGTTGTACCTTTTGCCATATAACAAGGAGACCAAATCATCAGTATTCTCCATGGCTTACTCTTTCAAGAAATCGACCACTGTGAATGGAGTAGAGGAGCCATGTCAGATCCATTATGATGGTGAGGGGTCTCATGATGACCTCACTTCGTTTTTGAATGTCTACGAGGGTCCATGTGACATCCACTTGAACGGAGTCCAGATGCGTAAGAAGTTGGAATGTGACACGGATTACTGTGACAATGCTTTCCAGAGCATGTACAAGACTTTTATTGGATGGTTCTAAACGAGCACTCATTGAGGAGGACTCATTGGGGATGATTCTTGGTAAGAAGTTGATATTTAGTTTGTTGTCTCTCTTTTGGTTTATCTCTTTTGGCGTTTTGTCGTTTTCCCCATTTCTTCCCCTTTTGGAAACAATGGGATGCATGGATAGAGATGCAGATGGGACCATGCATTGTTCAGATAAGAAAACGTGACGTGTGCTGATTCAGATTCCTTTGTTAAGGTAACCCTAGGTTTTATGAGGTCACTCCATATCCGGGGCAAGTCCAGATCGGGCAAGTCCAGATCGGGCAAGTCCAGATCTCATGGAGATAACCTTAGATATCTAAAGAGTCTATAAATCTAGGTATTGGTCACTTTCCATAGAGCAAAAATAGAACAAAATAAAATAAAATAAAATCACCAAAACCAAAAACAGCCATCAAAAAAATCACCAAAACCAAAACCAACCACCAAAAAAATCACCAAAACCAAAACCAACCACCAAAAAAACCACAAAAACTAAAAACAACCACCAAAGCCATCAAAAAACCACAAAAACCATCAAAGCCACCAAAAACAAATCAAAAAAACCAAAAACAACCACCAAAATCATCAAAAAAACCAAAAACAACCACCAAAATCACAAAAATCACCACAAAAAAACCCAAAATGAAATCTCTTCAATTGTTTGTTTCCCTTCTTGTAGCTACTACTGCTTACGCCGAAACCAAGTTCCCATGGATGTTTTTTGCCAAAGTCAATTGCACATATATACCTCTTTCCGGGTACTATCTTGGTCAGAGGTTTGAGTATCTGAGCATGTTTTCGTACGGAGACCCAGATGAACCACCCGTGGAGTTTGTCTTCAAGGAAAACAAGGCCCTGACATGGCAAGTACCATTTTGGGAGTATGCAGGTTTCACCCCAGATGGGTTCGTATTTGGAGTTAGGATTCCTCCCACTACCTTACGGTTGAACAGGAAAATGAAGCTCTTCGATGGCCCATTTTACTCATGCGACTTATTAGGCACACTGTGGCGTGGAATCGTACATGGAGAACCAGATGAACCGGTGGATTACTGCTTTAAGGTTGATATATACCTTTTGCCCTATGATAGAGAGGCAAAAAAACCTGTTCCTGTGATGATTGACCAAAAGAAACACCATGATTCTGGTTCTCAATCTTGTGAGGATGACGATGAGGATGAAGACTCTCAGGCCGTGGAGATGGGTGTATGTCTGTTTCACTTTGAAGGGCCTAATGTACGGCAAGAGCTTTCGGATTTCTTACGAGATTATACTGGAGACTGTGCCATTTACATGAATGATGAACGTGTGTTTCGGTGAAGATGAGATTTGGTGTACTTGGGGTAGAGTTTCTGCCAACGATTGAAGGATAAACGAAAAAATTGAAGGTTAAAGTTTCTGCCAAGGGTTTAAAGAGGTCAATGTTTGGGAATAATGTGCAGACGATCCAGATGAATTAGGAACCTAATTATTGTCAATGAGAGATGGATGACTCTATTTCGATGGATGACTCTATTTTGATGGATGACTCTATTTCGATGGATGACTCTATTTTGATGGATGACTCTATTTCGATGGATGACTCTATTTCGATGGATGACTCTATTTCGATGGATGACTTTGATGGATGACGTCAATGAAACCTAATCCTACTCTCTTAGCTTGTTAATGTCATCTTCTAGAATCAGTGTTATCCATCAACATCCAAATTCCTTCCTAAGAGTTTTTTTCCGAGTTCAGAAGTCATTTCAGGCTCGATAATACCCCCTTCACATATGAATGACATGATTCAAAAAATCAAAATCTCTTGACAACGTATAATGCGATCCTTTCAAGGAACTTGTAAGACATTCACGCTTCTGATATGCATATCTGGAACCCATATCTCATGGTAACCTTGTGAATGACTTTATCTTTATGTCACATACAAGGGGGCTGATTCAATCCAAATAAAGGCTTCTCTAACCCTCCATTCCAGAATTCTATTGCAAGAATATTCTATCGTACTGCTTAACCCTTGCTTCGCTTCACCGCATTAGCTAAGACCATTCTTAAACTCACTTCTCCTTATCTCAGCTGAGCATTCCTATTAGTTAATATCTTCCTTCCAGAAATTCCAGACCACATGTCTTGGTTTTATCTAGACCATTATCTTTCAGTGAGAATACCCAGTTGGTACCTCTCTGTTCCAGCTCTTCTGGTAATTCGGCCAACTCAAAGGATCTGTTCGCACCATGAGCACCCATTGCTTTGTTACACACCTTGTTCCAAGGTCTCCTCAGACACATGAAAATCTTTATAAAATAACACCTCGGGACATCTCTGACTTTACTTGGCTGAGCTTTTAGAATCAAAATCTAATCAATTTTTAACAAATTGATCAATGACAAATTAAACATTGACAAATTAAAAATCGTGCCAGTTCCATTTCTCTAATCTCGAAGTCTCTCGCACACGAATTCTCGCCATCGAATTATTCTACCCCTGAAATCGAGATATTCTACCCCTGAAATGGCTAGTTGTTTGAGATGATTCTCCGTTAACACCTCACAACTTCTCCCCCTCAATCGTTGTTCCGTCTAGGTAGGTAACCCTAATCCGACACAATGAGTGTGACTCAATGAGGACCCAATGAGGACCCGATGAGGACCCAATGAGGACTCAATGAGGACCCGATGAGGACTCAATGAGGACCCGATGAGGACTCAATGAGGACCCGATGCTTCATGGATGACGTCATTGACTTATGGATATCATCGACAGTATCAGATTTGGTACGGATTTGGGGAATCTGACTGTCTAATTAAAATATAGCATTACGATGTGCGCAAAGGCCATTGACGCAGTGTGATTTCTACCCAATATATTATAGGATAATATATAACAGTAGTGACAGTAGTGACAGTAGAGTCAGTAGTCAGTAGAGTCAGTAGTCAGTAGTCAGTAGTCAGTAGTCAGTAGAGACCATCACTAAACTGTAATCCATGGTTTTGAAAGGACCACTAGATGTACCAGTTGAAAAGGTACAAACGGAGTTAAATTGTTAAATTATCAAAAATATGAGTAAGACATATAATGCCTTGATCATAAGTGCGTTGATGATTCCCCAGGAAGAGGAATTGTCAACGAGTACAGTGTTTTTCAAAACTATTCAAACCAGCGCGACAAAATGGTTCAAACCAAATGGCGTAATGTTTCACACCAACTTTTATTAGAATTCAATATTCTGAGGATTAAATCTGGACGATTGCCTCATATGGTACTATACATTTGGGACAAAAGTCTTGCAGTATCAAGCAAGGGTGAAAAACGGACGGAACCGAACTGAACTGAACTGGTTTCATTGTTATCCTGCATATACCAACTTGTTAGGGGTTTATGTGTATTGGTTTGTTTAATTTTGGTAGTGTAGTTTGAATCGTTTTGACGCGCTGTTTGAATCGTTTTGATGCGCTGTTTGAATCGTTTTGACGCGCTGTTTGAATCGTTTTGATGCGCTGTTTGAATCGTTCTGAAAAACACTGTACCTAGCATGTACGGATGCAAGGTACTTCGTGGATATGTTGTATGCAAGCAAGTGAGATACTGCCGGAGACGAATGGGACCTGCGGACCATTGTTAGAGAATAGGGCCGTGCGGATCCAGGACAACAGGGCTGTGTCGTTCCTTGACGACCAGAATAGTATAAGATGAGACCGCGGCCCCACCTTAGGACTTTGGTCTTGTAAGGTACAACCTACATATCCCTGTATATTAATATATACTAAAACACAAGTTGAAAGGAATTGACCGTACTCATATACTCCACAGGAGCGCAAGCCGTAGTAACGATGAGCTAAAAGGGGCGTAGTGACGGGCAACCGACTCGTAGATTAACTGAGTCCGTGAGCTCAAACCTTTTATTGGTAGAACACTACCCATATTTGGCCTAGGCCTAACAACCTAACAATATTACTAGTACAAAATACTTGGGTATTCGACCATATTGGTAAAGAGATTGTATGACTCAGGTATTGTATTAGTTTGGGTAGTTTCAAAATCAGTTCAGAGCCCATTTTAGAGCCAAAAAAATAACTTGCTTGATCTTGCCAAATCAAACAACAAAGCAAATCACTATCTTGTCCCAGACGTTTTTTGGTTACACCTACATTTACTATATGCTGAAGATTGACTAACCCACATATTTCATTCAAAGAAGCATGTTAAGATATGCGATTTCGAAGAATCATAATCATATATTTAGGCACAATAACTATTTACAAATCATAAAAATGAATGCCAGCTCGTAGTGTCACGGGTGCTACTGATTCGGTTAACTTTTCAAGCCGTAAATATCCCTGCGTTTTGCTTCTAAAAGAGTGGCCATTATGAGCGGAGATGCTCGTAGAGCTTTAACTATTTGCAAACGGGCTGTGGAGACTGCTGAACGTGATTTTTTGGACACGGAAGACCAGCAGAGACCCGGAAGACCAGCTAAAATATAGTGTATGAGGGGGTGAGAGAGTATTTTTTCGGACACTTTCGTTAGTGCCGGCTTATACCTCAAATAAATTTACAATTTTTTCCTCACTGTCCCAAGACTATCCGCTGAACTTAAGCATATCAATAAGCGGAGGAAAAGAAACCAATAGAGATTACCTCAGTAACGGCGAGTGAAGCGGTAAAAGCTCAAATTTGAAATCTTTGGAATTTTACTTTGATGGATAAAATTGCTACGGTCGAAAGTTCACTGGAAAGTGACGACATATAGGGTGATAGTCCCGTAGTGTTAAGTTTCAGATTTATAATTACTCACTGCAGTTTGGGTTCAGTCCACCCCATCACTTGACCCTACGGAAGAACTCCCTCCTCTATAGGTCGCAGAGAATCTTTTCTCACGCGGCCCGGCGACTCGTCCGTGTTGAAAGTGAGCAAAGCCTGATCATTCCAGAAACGGAAGGCGCACTCATAGAAAGTATAGAGTGTGCTCTGCCTTCCCTTTGGTGAATTCTTGATGAAGGTTTAGCTACAGCATGAAACATGTTGAAGAAGGTATAGCAGAGTTCCTAAACTATATAAGTTGGAACTCCTGCCCCAATCCTAGTGTTTAATTAACTAATCAGAATATTATCTGGGAAGACATCACAATGTCTTCTATTCCCAGGCCCACCAGAAACAGCTCTCGTGTAACTCCTCAAGTATACACATACCTTGATGAGACTATGAACATCTTCAATACAAGATCATACAGTCCACTGGACTGTACTCCATGGTTATTGAAAGGTCCTCCTGATGTACCTACCATAAATGTTCAGTTAGTGTTAAGTAATCTACAGTCCGTCGTCCTACATATCATCGCTAGCCGCTCCATACGTGTGACTCCTTTTTCAGTTTCCATCCACGCGTTAACAGCACCTTCTAGTTCAAATTCAATCTCTGAATCAATGTATTTTGTACTGCTTCTGATTTGGTGTAAGCTCCTAATGACTAAGCCTTCAAAAATCCTGGTGACAGCTTCCACGATGGCTGTGCCCAATTCCTGGGTTAAGCTAGAGCCCTTCAAGTCTGCAATTCTGATGCCTGCTTCAATTACCTCGCCTGCGTCAATTACCTCGCCTACAGCCTTCTCTAAGGCCTTGGCCTCCTTGAGACTGTCCAAAGATAATCTCAACATCATGGCAGCGCTTGTACTTTAACAGGCCGTCTTCTATATGGAATATCAGTCAAGATGCATTTCCGACTTCATATCAAGAATTGGGTAGAAGTCCAAAGGAAGAGAGTAGAGAGGGTCATCCTTGTCTAATCCAGTACATCAGACTTGTACTAGAATAAAAGACCATTGAATATTAAATCATTGGAATCAATGAACCACAATAATGAAACCACAATAATGAAAGACCCTCGAAACCATAACACCATATATAAACATCCAGACTCATTTAGCTTGTTGTATCCTTCGGGATTAATCAACGGTGGGGTATCAGTACCTGTGTTCCCATTGGTGATTGCCTCTGTGGAGGTAAGAAACTGTTTTGACCAGAAGTGGAGTATGAACTTTTGGGGGAAGTGTAAGGTAAAGTCTCATAGACTTATACGAAACTTTTTGAATCATTGGTTTGATTAATTTTGCTAGTGTGGTTTGAATAGTTTTTAAAAAATACTGTATGACTATGACTATGGCTATGACTATGACTATGACTATGAATAGTATGACTATGACTAGTATGGTCGCATCGTGGCCACTGTGCGAAGGGATACGAAACTTTTTAAATTATTGGTTCGTTTAATTTTGCTAGTCTGCTTTGAATAGTTTTGTGGAAGTGGTTTGAACCATTTTCTCGTGCTGGTTTGAATAGTTTTGAAACAAAACTGTACTGAAATGTGAGTCAATAGAGCTGGGGGTATGTAATTTGCACCCATTAAGGTCTACACATGAAAACAATAAACAATTGTACAGTTGATAATATGTAAAACAATAAGTAAACGATAAGTAAACGATAATTAAATGAAAGACAAATAAAGGGTTTACTTTCGAAGTATGAGTTCCTTCATGGAACTACAACAACAAAGCTGCGAATCCCACAATACATGCCCCAATAGCATTCTTGGAAGCGGCATTGACAAAGGGTACAGTGGTTGGCTTTGGAATGGTATTGGAACCCTGTTGAGGGTTTTTGGCATTTCCGGAATTTTCAATATTCTTAGCGTTCTGAGCCATGAGTTTGGAAGCTTTGGGGTGACTAGCCTTGGTATCTTTTGGTTCACTAGCCTTGGTAGCTTTTGGTTCATTAGCCTTGGTAGCTTGTGGTTGACCCTGGGCATGTTCTGGCTGACCTGGCTTGAAATCTCCTTTCCGGTTATCAACTTGTTGACCAACGTTTTGGCTTGGAACTTCCTTCACCTTAACTTTCTCTTCTTGGTTGTCAGCACTAAAACCTTCCTTGGCTTCCGAATGAGCCTTTGCAGTTTGTCCAACTGTCGTAGTCTCTGGAACAATGCAAACCCCAGTCACTGTTAATGTGGCAGCAGCATCAACAGTCATGGTGGATGGAACACACTCTTTCTCACACCTTGTAATGGTCACGGTGGTGGCCTGTTCACAGTAAGTGGTGTAGTCAGTATATGTTTTCCAAACCGTACCCTTGGAAGCATGCTGACACTCATTACAAGAGGTGTGCTGACACTTATTGTGCTGACACTCTTTATACTCACACTCATTGCAGACAGTGGAATTCTCCGTGTGAAATTCCAAGGTTGGTAGTGCTGGGATATTTGAATTGTTCATAGTTTTGGTTTCAAAACCAGCCACTGGTGAAATTTTGAGGTTACTTGAAGATCCTATCTTTGAATCTGAAGACACTAAATTTGTTTCAGAATCATTGCTGTTGAGCTGTGAATGTTCCGCATGGGATCCGGGAACATTGTTGTGGGATTTAGAAGTTTCCTTGGTCGGTTCCACATTATTGGTGTTTGGTTTGGAAGAATCTACTTTGATCTCAGACGTTTTATTGGACTCAGAACCCTTGAAGTCTGGTTTTGAGTCACTGGAATTGTTCGTCGAATTGCGCCATACCTTGGGGAAATCCGGTTGAGGATTAGAATTCAAGTCATGTTTAGGCCCTTTGTCTTTATTTTCAAGCCTTTCTTTTTCATGCTCCGGTCCAAGTTTTCCCTGGGGCACAACCTTTTCTTTAGACTCAGCAAACTGCTTCGCAGAGACAGGCAGGAATATTTTAGGTCCAGCAACAGATGTCTTTGGTTTAGCTATGTCGTTTTCTGCCACATTATCACCTTCATTGTCTTCAGGCGTAGTGATTTGCGTTTCCAGTATAGTTGACTTTACTGATGCAGTCGTTTGGTTAAGAGTTTTTTGTGTCTCAGCATCAGTCACTGACCCATCACCATCAGACTTTGGAGGTTCAGGTTTGTTCCCTGCTAGCTCTTCAGGTTGTTTCCTTGCCAGCTCTTCAGGTTGTTTCCTTGCCAGCTGGTCAGGTTGTTTCCCTGCCAGCTCTTCAGGTTGTTTCCCTGCCAGCTGGTCAGGTTGTTTCCCTGCCAGCTGGTCAGGTTGTTTCCCTGCCAGCTGGTCAGGTTGTTTCCCTGCCAGCTGGTCAGGTTGTTTCCTTGCCAGCGCTTCAGGTTGTTTCCCTGCCAGCGCTTCAGGTTGTTTCCCTGCCAGCTCTTCAGGTTGTTTCCTTGCCAGCTGGTCAGGTTGTTTCCTTGCCAGCGCTTCAGGTTGTTTCCTTGCCAGCTGGTCAGGTTGTTTCCCTGCCAGCGCTTCAGGTTGTTTCCCTGCCAGCTGGTCAGGTTGTTTCCCTGCCAGCTGAGCATGGTCAGACAGACCCCCCTGTTTTTTCAGTAAAGAATTTGTGCTTTCGATGTGAGCCATGAAATAAAGCGTCTCTCGCTCACATCTCATGTATGGGGGCCCTTGGATTGTGGTAAATAGCTCAGGGATGTTAGGGGACCTTTCTTTGACACACGAGTAGAACGGATGATCCAACTTTCCTGTCTCGTCAATTTGAAATACCGCTGGGTTTTCAGTTTTGCCAAACACCATCCTGCCATTTTCAAATGCTATGAACCCTGGCGTAGGAGATTCTTCGATCTTGATGTTTTTTCCATCTTGTTTGAACACCGGAGGGGAAACGACAGGTTCATTCGGCCTGCTATATTCCAAGTAACTGGCTAAATCGGAGATTTTCTTGTAGGAGAGCGGAACCTTAGAGCCACGTACCTCAACTTGGAAGACGCCTGAGAGGGCGAGAGAATGCGGGGGTGGTGGAATGTCGTTTTTTGAGGTTTTTTGTAGCTTTTGTACATCTTGTACATATTTTTGACTTCCCGTTACAGTTGTATCGATTGGGACAGCCTTTGTTGTCATTGGACCATCAGTTTGACGGTCATAAGGCAACACATAAACATCTATCTTTTCACACCCCTCCTTTTTGGAAAAGGAAATTTCCCACGGTGCAGTATAGCAATTGTAAAGCTCCCGATTCTCAATCTTGTTATTCAGATCAATTTTAATGGGATCACAAGGCTTGATGAAGATGTTCGCGGTTTCTGGTGTAACTGGAAGTAGGCACGCATATTTCAGTTCACCTTTGATGTTGGTAACGATCTGAGAGTTTTCCCAAGTGAACTCAGTTGCGTAACGCTTTGAATCCGTGTCCCAACTAAAAATACAGAAATCAAGTGTGCAATCAAGCCAAATTGGATGCCATTCTTTCCCATCTTTACCAACAGTGGTAACAAAAAGAGCCAGTGGGTCTTTGATAGGAACCATATTTGAAGTGTCTGAGTTGGTAATATCGCTCACCGTTTTGGAATCCACTTTCCTAGTACCTTTGTTGTAAATCAGAAGCTGGATATTAACTTCAGGACAATCCATACCATCTTGTTTTTTCACCGTAACATAGACAGTATCTATACCGCACATGTACACCTTATGTTTGACCGACTTACCAGCATTGTCAACTTCGACCAACTTACCAGTATTGTCAAAAGATAATTTCTCGTTTGTTGTTTTGGGATCCATGAAAGCTAAAAAACCGTCTGAAATACCAAGTTTCAAACCATTAAAAACATACTCGTTTCCAAGCAACATAATCTCCAAAGGCTTGAACAGGGGGCCCCAAATTAAACGAAACTCTTTTTTGGTTTTCGTCTTAAAATTCAGGACGGCGGATAACGGGTACCATTTGCCATTTGCTTCTGCAGCGAGCACGAATTGTTTGTTGAAGGTGGAGTCTGCCGCAGCCCAAACCGGGGTAGCGACAAACGAACCAAGAAAAAGGTGAAATAATCTCATGGAGTTTTTTCCCATAAATGGACCCATGCCGATGTATATATATATAAGTACCGACCACAAGAAAAAATTTTGCTTCCCATAAAAATATCGTTTTCAATCTTTCCAATTGTCTTTGAAACAATAGGCACCACAATCTACCAATGACTTGTGATAAATATAGCCAGCATTCCTGCAGAATGGGGTGTCAGTTCATTCTTTTCATCAACTCCAGCCACTATGCACTCGCGTCCTATTGTTTGGAGAGTCCTCGACACCATAAATCCATTCCCAATTCTTTGTCCTCCATTCCCAAAAATGGAAGAAAAGTAAATAAATGGTTTTCAATATGATGAAGATTTATGAAAAACATGAGGGAAAAAACATAAGGGCAAAATATGAAAAATATGAAAAATATGAAGAGTCTTGAAGAATTGTAAACAATTGTTTACATAATTCCTTAACAAAGCTGAGTCTCTATACTTTCACAAACTTTTTATCTCACTCATCAAGGTATCCATGGGTACCAATATGTTCAGTCATCAACTTTTTCTGAATTTTCACTGCCTGGTTCTTTGGGATTATGATTTGCTTACCAATAATTTCCGCAGGATCAAGAAGGCCATGCATAGTTTAGGGGTTAACAGTCTCGAAGTCGCGTTTAGCTTTATTGTTAGGCAGATAACCACTATTGTGGTCGAGATTTTTAGCAAACGCGAGTCTAGTATAACGCAGAGTCAAACCTGAAGCTAAAAGAAAGTAACAGCTCCAGGAGGCGATTCCTTCAATGCGATTCCTTCAATGCGATTCCTTCAATGGCTAGGCAAAGTAAACCTAAAAATGAAATCTACCAAGGGTTGGTAAGATAAAACTGGACACTCTTTGCTATGAAGCCTCTCAGTCCGGTTGTTACAATGGCCATTGCAAACGCCGTGTCACGACCATCGCTGTACGAAGTACTATGATGGTTTTTTTCGAGTATTCTGGAACAATCCTTACCATTGTTCTAGTGGAGAGTTTGTCGGTGCCACGTTTCTCTCAAACTAAATAAGCCACTCCGGTTCCTCTCTTTGAGGAACCAACAACGAGTACACGATTAGGTTAAGACACGTTATAAAGAACATAACACTCTTAGTAATTTCGAAAGAAGGCCAGAAAGAAAAACTATCACGGTCCTCAAGGTCAGAGTCAGCTTTGTTATTGAATTGGCAATT
>NKZD01001853.1:0-12220 GCA_002370635.1 Metschnikowia cerradonensis | reverse complement strand
ACCGTTTGCAACGAACCGTTAGAATATAGCCGCGGCTTACCTTTTTGTGACCTGTGATCAGTTCTACCTCGACTAGTTCGGATCCGTCTCTATAGCGTTTGAGACCGACGTCGGTAGGAAGTGGAGTGAAGTACTCTTCAGGAATTGTCTTCAGTAAGCGTAGTTGGCTGATGTGGAAAACGTTGCTGCCTTTATATTGCGGAGGCATCACGAGTTGTTCATTTACCGGTGATTCAACTTTTGCAATTTCAAATGGTCCTGCGAACTTAGAACGAAGTTTTGGTGAAAGCTGCGAATTCCTAGCGTCTGCAAAACCTGTGAGACAGTTTACATCGACATAGACTTGTTGGCCCGTTTGGAAACTAACATCCCTACGTTTCCAGTCGAAATAAGTCTTCGCTTTATCGAAAGAGGCCTGGTGAGCTGCAATAGCTGCTGTGTACACGCGATTGAGTGTTTCTGCAATATCCACTGAGTCGCGGTTAAGATGTTGAATCGGGACAGGGAACTCAAAATGTAGCGGTGATGATGGAACGTGTCCAAGATACAATTCGAAGGGCGATTTCCCTTGGAGCGACGTAGACGGTTGAGCATTGAGCACATATTCTCCCACGGCTAGGAGAGACGGCCAGTCTTGGTTATGTTGGATGTAGAAACGAAGGTAGTTCTCAATCAATTTGTTCCGATTATCAACACGGCCGTTCGGTTGTTGATGTTGAGTGACCGAAAGGTGGGAGTCCACATGAAGAAGAGTCAAGGCCGATTGGAACATATCGCTTGTGAACTGAGGTCCCCGATCTGTTTGAATGGAAGCCGGGAGACCGTGTAGCGGAAAATAATCGTAAGCGAGTATGTCGACCATGGTTTTGGCAGAAAAATCAGTCAGCACTGGGTAAAAATGAACGCGATTAGACAACTTGTCGACAATCGTGGGGATAGCATTGACATACCGGCTGCGAAAAATAGCGTTTGGTAGACGTGTGATGAGGTCGGCTGCAATGTCCGTCCATCGTGCACTCGGGGTAATTGACTTTTGGAGTAATCCAGCGGGTCGGGAAGAGTTCATAATACCTCAATAGGTAGTGTTCTACCCTCTTGTGGATCTAACAATATGTAAGTGTATCTTACAAGACCGAAGTCTTAACACGGGTCGCGCCACGTTTGATTGTTACAGTGTTTTTCAAAATTATTCAAACCAGCGTGACCAAACGTTTCAACCAAAAAGATAGAATGGTTCAAACCAAAAAGACAGAATGATTCAAAATAAATGGCGTAATGTTTCACACCAACTTTTATTAGAATTCAATATCCTGAAATCTTAAATCTGAAGGATTGCCTCATATATACTACATTTGGGACAAAAGTCTTGCAGGACCAATCAAAGGTGCAAAACGGGGGTGAAAAACGGACGGAACTGAACTGGTTTCCTTATTATCCTGTATACAACAACTTGTCCTTATGGTTTGAAAGATTGGGCGAAGGGGTACGAACCATTTTGTCGCGCTAGTTTGAATCATTTTGTCGCACTGGTTTGAATAGTTTTGAAAACACTGTATCCCCTCGTCTATGACCTACACATAGGACATCACTGACCTGTATACAACACACTACATAGTACCTTGACTCCGTGTGTTGACAAATTGTAATGGTGAATAGAAGTTGTACATAGTGATTGACGGTTTGACCGTTGACCTATTGACCGTTGACCTATTGACCGTTTGACGGTTTGACCGTTGACCTATTGACCGTTTGACGGTTTGACCGTTGACCGTTTGACCGTTTGACGGTTTGCCCTATTGACCGTTGACCTATTGACCGTTGACCTATTGACGGTTTGACCTATTGACGGTTTGACGGTTTGACCGTTGACCTATTGACCGTTTGACGGTTTGACCGTTTGACGTATTAACCTATTAACCTATTGACAGTTTGACCTATTAACAGTTTGACCTATCGACGGTTTTTGTAATAAAAATATACCTAAAATAATTACAAGATTAGGTAATAAAGGTAAAATAAAAAAATTTATTACTTTCAATACATTAACTTATTTACAATTTAATTGTTAGGTCCACCATAGGCAGAGCCCTACCTATGAAGGTATTATGCAGCCTCTCAGTCCGATTGTTACAATGGTGATGCGGCGTTTGGCCATCTATGCACGAAGTGCTCCGATAGCTCCTTTCGAATATTCCAGAACAATCCTTACCATTGTTCTGGTGGAGAGTTTTTCGGTTCCACGTTTCTCTCAAAGGTATATAAGCCACTCCGATTCCTCTTTCGAGGAACCATCAACGAATATAAGAAGTTAGGCATAGATGTATTAAAGAACCTAACAGATATTATTTATAAAAAGAGTAGAATCTTTGCTAAAAAGTCTAGAATATGTATGGAAAAATTTAATTTTCATTTTTATTTTCGTTTTCATTTTCATTTTCATTTTTATTTTCGTTTTCACTTTCATAACTTTGGTAAAATTAAAATATTGATGTATAAAAATTTGGGTCCAGAGCTAAATAGGGATTGAACCTATATAAAAAGTATATTTAACAATTTAATAATTTTATTATTTTTGTCTAAATTCCTATTTTAAACGATTAGTCCTAATGAAAATAATAAAGAAGAGAATAAAGACGGATAATTCCAAGCAGAAAAAGCATTCTGTCCCCCGTAGGATAGAAAACCCGAAAGCAATTATCTATCTATTAGGGAAATGAGGAGACAAAAAGAAGGGCGGTGTACTACTGGCGCGCTCGTAGAAAGTACAGAATGTGCTTCGCCCTCCTTTTTTTTAGTGATTCTGGATGAAGGTTTAGCTCCAGCATGAAAGATGTTGAAGAAGGTTTAGCTTCAGTGAAAGACTGAAGGTCTAGCAGAGTTCCTAGACTATATAAATTAGGAGCCTTGCCATAATCCTAGTGTTAATTAATCAATCAGAATATCGTCTGAGAGGAACAATACAAAGATGTCCTCTACTCCCAGACCCACCAGAAACAGCCCTCGTGTAACTCCTTAAGTATACACTTACACTTATCTTGATGAGACTATGAACTTTATGTTTACCAATAAGTACCGTCCTCTAGACTGTAAGACGACTGTACTCCATGGCTATTGAACGGACCACCTGACGTGCCCGAGTTAAGTACACATGAGGAGTTAGTAATCTACACTTAAATATCCTGTATATAAATATATACTAAAACATATGTTGAAAAGAACTTCGGTCTTGTAAGGTACAACTTACATATCCTGTATCTTATTATATACTACAACATATGCTTACTGTAGACAGGAATAATGATTTTACTCTAGCTACCAAGACTCAATATTACTGTATGTCTCCAAAGACCAGACCCACCAATACTTCAATGGACACTGGCAACTCTACATCTTCTTCTTCTCTTGAAGTAAACACGCCTCAAGTGTTTACATACCTTGATGAGACTATGACGACAGAGTGTCCCTCAGTAACTGTCCACTGGACATCACACCATGATTAATCTATGGTCCACCTGGTGCCGCAACTATCGTTGCGGAAGATGCGTTATCTAATCTACAAATATATGCGCACCTATATACCGCGCCGGAGCAACCAACCCATTCATCATCCCCACCATGGACTTCTTCAGGCCCGGCATCTTGCCCAGTTTGACAAGAAGTTAGATTCGCTCCAATAACACGATCTCCGCCAAAATCCTTGAGCAGTACGTTAAATTATAGTTATAGTTATAGTTATAGTGTTAGACCTACCATGGGTAGACACACTACCCATAGAGGTATTTTCGAGCCTACGAATGCCAGTGACTCATCCAAGGCACCATAACCCGTGACTTGGACTCATCGATTCACCTTACCTCGTGACATGGCGTTTAAGCGCTCTGCTTCACTCACTGGTATTCACTGGCTAGCTATATATTTACTCGGATTCCCACTTATTGGGAATCCATCAACGAATGAACATAACTCCCAGTATTAGACCTATTCAAGAATCTAACATATAGTTATAGTTATAGTTATAGTTATAGTTATAAATAAACGTAGACAAGTCCTTGCGGGAAAGCTCTCCACATTCCATCCTGGTCCCTAGGGTTCATCACATTCTGACAGTGTACCTCATTTAATGAAGACTGAGACGGCACATATGGACTCTACACTGTCCGTATTAGACACCATAGACCCAAATACCTCAATAGGCCGACGACTACTTTTGGTGGATCTAACAGGAACTAATATACATCTTTGGACAATATCAGCACACCTTAGTTTTCAGCCACAACCCCTCCATGATAATATATAAGTTCGCGCCATAGAATTATCTTAAAATCACATTCACCCAAATTCTTTCGATTCAAAAAAATGACGGTTTGACCTACCACGGGGATGATTTAATCCATGGTCGTGCATCGCTCATATCCTGTCCCACTAAATTGACCTCTCACTGCCCGCACTCTCTCCTGCACACTCGCTCACCTCGCACATCAAACACTGTGTAATCTCCCTTCATTCCCTACCAATGCACACGATCTCTCCTTGCGACATTCGACTAACCCGACATGTGGGGCCCCTTGAAGTTGCGGTCAAATATACCACATCCGCGACATCCCCGGGCAAAATGCGCTGCGTCGTACTGTTCGCCAATACGAATGTCGCAGATCCCAAACCCTCGCCGACCCCTGACCAACCAGTGTCGTGGTTGCGACATCTCTTATCACGTGACGAAACAACTCACCTCGTTTCTGCTCCCGTTATCCCCGCCCACCCCTTGCTTGCCTATGTGCAGATCATCGGCTACGCCCGCCTAAACCACCAGATTGGAGCTGACGGTGCGGGCGACCCCATGCAGAGTGCATATTGGCGCGACTCTGAATACTCCGCGACATATGTCGCGCCCCACTGCGACGACAATGTCGCCGACATCCTTCACTCGCCCTTCTTCAAGGCGCTGGCCGCCGCCAAAACCCGTACCGCAGGCTTCTACGAGATCCAACCCGCCGGAATCGATGCCCAAAATTACGCTTTGCTACGTGACTTGGTACACCCATACACCGCAATTCAGATGCCCCGTGATTCGGATCACGTGACCGACGCCCACAGAGCAGAGATTGCTGCCAGCATTGCTCGCTTCGTGGTGCCCTTTTATGTCTCGGCTCAACATCTACTTTTCTCAAGCACAAAGCTAGAGCCAGGGAAAACAGACAAGTACTGCATCGAGTGCGACATTCCCAGCGACATTTTTCCTCCCTCCTACAACACCCGTCTGACAGGTTCTTTGGGCGACGGCGGTTTAGCATCGCTTGCATATGCCTTCGTGGTGGGTTTCCAAGAGGAAGTCAATGGCGAGATGAAACAGAGGGCCGTTTATTTCCCTCTTGAGATGCGGGCCCAAAATGTCGCACCCGATGGTAATTGGTACCAGCACAATTACCTCCAGGGTGTGCATATAGACAAAACCTGGAAGCCTCGAATAGTGCTGGAAGACGGAGAGATGCCTATGTCACATGCCAAGGCTAAAAATGACGACGACATTGCGTACGCGACATTTCTCGCCGACTTGAATGTTTTGATTAACGATAGCTCGGCCAATGTCGCGGCACGTGAGCGCCGAAAGTCGTCGGTGTCGCACGACACTTCCTCCCAGGTGGCCCAGGTGTCCACACGGGCCAGAGCTTCATACCAAATCAGAGTCAACAACACGAACCTCTGCCTCTTGACACTCTCTAGCTCTTTCTACAATGTTGGCTCGGATATCCAATTTTTCTTGAAAAATGATTCTGGTACTACAGCTAGTGGTACTGCACACAATGTACCGTCCCGGGTGGTGGGCTACACCACCTACCTCGAGGCCCACGAGATCTTCCACCTTGAAAACGATCGGAAAATCGTCAATGTTTACAAAGTCACACCTACACTAAAAGTGAACACGTACGCCGAGGCCATTATGCAGGATGCTGGGGATCGTTCGGGGATGTGCAACAAGATAAACGTGCCGGGGCACGTGTCGCAGCAATTTCAAGCGTCCAGTTTCATGGATCTCCGGTATTTTCTAGTTTTCCGCTTTGTGTTGAGTGAATTCGAGGATAAAGCAGACATGGATAATGATATCCTGCATACAGCGGTAGATTATGTGCAGGCGCGCAGAGCTGAAAGTGACGGGACCGATTTCAAGTTCTCCATCCCTATCACTATCTTGCCATAGAAAGGTCTTGATTGGGTTTAGTGGCATTGCAAGGGTATTTTTTTTCGATTGGTGCATGAAATTAGGGTGTTCTGCATCCAGTACCAGCACCCACCACACCTAACACTCTATCAATTCCTAAGCTCGATACTGCAATCTGTCTAATGATTTCTTAAAGTTTCGGAAACCAGCGATAGATTTGTCTGATCAGTCGTGGTGAGGTTCAGGGTAGATAATGTGAAACTTAGGATTTTATCACGTCGTTTCAAGTCACGTGGTTTCGTGTCACGTTGTCTCATATAACCTGACTCGATTTCTCCCAAAAAAAAAAACAGGTTCATATGTCCTAACCCCACAACTTCCTTCCCTTTAACTTGCCCGATGGCCAGCCCATTTACCTTCCCAATACCCCTCTTTTTTCTCATTGGATCATCGGTTCCATGGTGTGTACAGGAATTGGGAATTCAGGAGAAGCTGAAAATTCAGGGGAAGCTGGATGGGGAAGGATAGGGGGATTAGCGAGGGGCAGGGCGGTGTTACCTGCAGTCCGAACTTAAATCCACACGGAGTTCTATTGTTTTCTACTATGCGCCCAATTATGGTTTTTACCGCACCTGAGGATCCGCAGCAAGAGAGGCAGTTTTAGACTGCGGCCCGTCACGCGAGCTTATATGCCGGCTGGTCGGAGCAACACATAAATACCCTTCCCCACCCAGCAAAACCCACCGATTCATTTATAGTCATTTGACATTAATTGGTGCTTTTTTTTTGTTGTTGAAGTCAATTGATACGTATTCTGTTTCAAGTGTGTTTCAGAATTGATCCAGTGTGCTTCAGGTCTGTTTCAGATCCATTTTAAGTTTGTTTCAGATTCGCTTCAAGTGTGTTTCAAGTGTGTTTAACGTGTGTTTCACGTCTGTTTCACGTATACAAGCTTCTTTTTGATTACATTTTAATTAAAAAGTTTTTGAATGTCGTCGATAGTTGTGTCTAACGTGTCGCCTGCAGTCGGCATGGCCACCATACAGGAATTCTTCAGTTTCTGTGGGGCCATAGACAGTATTAAGGAGGTGGCCAGCCCAAAATTGAAGGCTTTTCAGATTGATTTTGTGCTGGAAAAAGCCTTGGAAACGGCCTTACTTTTGAATGAGGCGGAGTTGGAAAATGTGCCGATGAAAGTGGAGGAAAATAAGCTTCCTTCGTACCCGGACGTACATGCAGGACAGTCTGAAGTTGGAAGTGATAAGGGGCTCCATTCTGCTCTTGGAGATCACAAAGTGCAGCATTCAAGAAGTATTGACAATGAAAAAGATTCTTCAAATCCCGAGAAGGTCAAGGGGTTGGATGGACTGGGGGAAGTAAAGCAAGGAGAATGGGGTTATCTGCAGGACAGTACTAAGATTGGATCCGACGCCAAAATTGGATCCGATGCCAAAATCACAGGGGATTCTCAATACGATGATATTTCGCAGGAAGAAAAACCCAAATCCGCCATTTTGGCCCAACTTTTGGCATCCGGGTACAAAGTTTCCGATGATCTCATCAATAAGGCCATTTCCGTGGACCGGAAAAAAGGCTACAGCAACAAGTTTGTGAGTTTTTTGGCGGACTTGGACTCCAAGTACTTGCATCTGCAGGACCCCGAGTCCAGCACGGCCCGGAACATCAGCAAAGCGCAAACCCAGTTGTCACTGTTGACGAGTCACGTGACGTGGAACCCTTATTCCAACAAGCTCCACAAGTACTTTGAAAAAAGCATGAATACTCCCTATGGCGTCAAGGTGCATGATTTCTATCGGCTGGTTTCCAAGGAAGTGGTGGATGTGCATAATGAGGCCAAACGGTTGCTTGAGTTGAAGAAGGCTGAAGCTGCCAAGACCCCCCATCTCAAAGCAGACTAGGAACATGAACAATGAATGACAATTTGAGTTATGAATCAGAAATTGTAAACGTTGATGTCCATAAATCATGGACTCTGTAGATTGTGTAGTACACTGGAGTGTATAGTACACTGGACCGTATAGAACACGGTACACTGTAGATCATATAGTACACTGGACTTTATAGTACACCGTACTCTGTAGATCATGTAGTACACTGGACTGTATAGTACACTGTGCTGATATTCAATGTGTTGTGTTTGAAGCTGGGTATCAGAGTCTGTTCGATGCTTTGATACAGATCTTAGGATCACTTCAAGTACCTTCAATACTTCAGTTCCCAAGAATCAAGAATCTTATTCCATCATCATCTCATTCGGCCAGGTGTTGCATCGAGTAATACCTCTAATATTCATCAGGATATCTCCAGATATGTTCAAGTTAGATTTGAGTCACTTCTAGCACCTCAGTGTGATCACCAAGTCTGGATCTTCAAGTCTGGATCTTCAAGTCAGAATCTCCAAGTTAGGCTCACCAGAATTCTATAGTCATCTTCAAGACCATTCTTGTTCAAGTCAGAATAGTACCATCATATCCATTTCAAAATGATCAGACAGCAAGTAACAATACCTTGAAACGGTCTATTTCAGTATCTCACATCTGACTCTTCAACTATAACAACTTCAGTAATGTCCCATTTCAGATCTAGGTCTCATCTAGATCTCTTGTGTCATCTGTTGGAATTCTTCTGAATCAGCTGTTGGAATTCTTCTGGTATCATCATTGGAGATCATGTTCACTTCGATCTCCGTGTTAATACCTTCAGTATATCCTCGAAATATCCACAAGTCCCGAGTACCATTCTTCGGGTATCTTCAGGTATCTTCAAGTACCTCCGAGTATTATCAGACCCAACCGTCTGGATCGTATTCAGCAAGTTCATACAATGTCTATTTTGACATTTGAAGTACCTCCAGGTATTTCTTCAGTATGATCCTCAAGTATCAATACTTCAGTAAGCTTCATGTTGGATAGGGCGCTTGGGCAAGTCAGATCTTAAACCAACTCATGTTCTCCTTCAGATATAATTTCAGTATCAATGTCAATCAGTTTAGGCTGATTCTGTTCTTATGACCAAACACTTCTAATTGGTCATATTAAACAGAGTAACGGATCATAACAGGTCATAACAAGTCATAAACGATCTCCCACGGTTTTTGCCATACCATTTTTCAGTCTCCTCGGTATTGATTCATATTAGTATTCATTACTTCGGTCTCTTCACTTAATTCTTATTAGTTCATGGTCTTTCTTTAGTCTCATTCGGAGGGGGGGGTTCGTCCAGGGCCTCGTCCTTGGTCTCATCCAGGGCTTCGGGCTTCGGGCTTCGGGCTTCGGGCTTCGGGCTTCGGGATTCGGGATTCGGGATTCGGGATTCGTCCCCGGTCTCCTTGGTCTCCTCAAGAGCTTCGTCCTTCGGCCTTATTCCTGGTCCCTGGTCTCTAGTCTCTAGTCCAGGGCCTCGTCCAGGGTCTCATCCTTCTGCATCAACCCTGACTCGCCCTGGCCTGGTCATATCTTAATGGGCTTCTCGAGCAAATGCCCCATTCGTTCAATCTTAGTAGAAAGGTAACCCTCGATCTCCGAACTCTTGATCCCATCTCCACTCTTCCACGCCAAAGGAACCATGGGCACCCGCTCCACCACGCGCACATCTCTGTTCTTGCCCTCCACAGCCACAATCTTGTCTGGGTTATTGGTCAAAAGCCGGATATCCAAGAGATTCAAGTCCACAAGAATGGCCGTGGCCAATGAGAACGACCGTCCATCTGCTGGATGTCGTAAAAGAAGATTTGCCTGCACCGTATCAGCACCCAAGTCCTGGAGGTTATAAGCCTTCAACTTCTCGCCTAGTCCAATGCCCCGACCCTCTTGTCGTAAGTACACAATACACCCGTGCCCTGACTCACCCATGAGTCGTCCTGCTTCGTTGAACTGCTCTCCGCAGTCGCAGCGCGCGGACCACGCAGTTTCACCTGTGTAACACTCAGAATGGATGCGCGCAAGCACAGGGTCCGTGAAAGTGGAGTCGCTTTCAATCACTAATTCGCCATCCGCATTAAAATGGAGTTCCTGTCCTGACCGAATATCACGATCCGCCTCCGTGCGCCCCGGGAAAAGCCGGCCCACATACGCCCCCCGCGTCATCCGCGCTTGTTGGGTATCGTTTGGCCGCTGTTTAAAAAGCGACCGGGACCGGATATCCTCGCCAAACACAATGGCCAAATGCTCCTTATTATCTAGGTCGTTTTCGTACAAATGCAAAAAAGTCTCGGGGCCTTGCACCGTGGGGATCCGGGCCCGGGCTATACATCGGACCTGAGGGAGTTCGCCGTGGATGGGTAACTTGTCCCGTTCGTTTTGGGGGATCACCTCGGGGATTTGGGGACTTTGGGGGATAGGAATGGACGGCGTTGGTGCCGGCGATACGAGTGGCATGTTTTCGAAGTCGGCGCGGCTTTGCACGGCCGGAATCGGTTGTAAGGGCGTCATAATATGGAGAAAATGAAGCGTGGGAAGTGCTGGGGGGGGTTTTATAGCACGCTATTAGTAAAATGCGTGGGTTTGGTAAGCATGATTTGTCATACTCGCACATGCAGTCACGTGAAGGGTCACGTGAAGGGGTTTGAGTCCAATCGAGTCAAGCCGAGCCGAGCCGAGTCGAACTGAGCCGAGTTTCGCACTTCAATGTGCAGGCCCTAACATACTGTGCCTAGTTTATCCGAATGAACAGTCATACAGACAGATATGAGGCAGATATGAGGCAGGTATGAAACGGATTTGAAACGGATTTGAAACGGATTTGAAATGGATATGAAACGGATATGAAACGGACTTGAAACGGATTTGAAACGGATTTGAAACGGATATGAAACGGATTTGAAACGGATTTGAAACAGTCATGAACAAATATTCTTTCATGAAACAAGATTCAGGAGATTCCTAAATTGAAGTGACATTGGAATCCAATTCAGTGAGACGATTGTAGATCGCTTCATATTCACCGTCTGTTGTCAATCCATGAATGGCCACTAAGATTTTGTATTGCTCTCTTGAAGGGTCGTACTTTCCACGCTTTGTGGTAACGAAATTTGGGTCGTTCTGTTCTAAACCGTACATGGTTGGAATTTTTTTTATCTGATCTCAAAGTATCAAAGACAAAGTACTCTTTGTTTGATGGTAGAGGTGGAGATAAATAAGGAGTTGGTACAAGAGGGTAGTTTACATAAATCCGCCAGGATAAGCATATACCAACTCGTCCAAATGATTAATTGGTCACATGAGCTTGTTCTCGTACACCCCTAAGACTATCTTAGATCTAACAAATATGTATTTTAGACTAGATTTACATATCAGTTGTTAGATCCAAGATTTGGAATACAACCCATATAGTGATTGGGCTCACGTGCCACGTGCCCAGTTAATCGGGAACCCATGCTACTACGCCCCCTTTGGGTTCACCGTTACTACGCCCCTTCTAGATTCACCAGTACTACACCCCCTTTCTAGTTAACCTACTCAATGTTCAGTACCTGTAGATTCTTGTTGTGACGCTAAGTACCACGTTATCTTTATTCGTTCATGATTCGTTAAAAGGAATCTGAGTTGCTTATAACTTTTCAAGAGAAGGAACGTTGAGTGGAACGTTGAGTGGAACGCTGAGTGGAAGGCCTTATACAATAATCATGGTTAGTATCAGGCGCAGAGACTTCATGATACCTCACTACATATGGTGGATCTGACGGTACCCAATGTCTCTACTCAATGCTCAGCACCCAATGTCTCTATACTCTGTTACTATGCTCAGTATCCAATAATCTCTATACTGAATGCTCAATGCTCAGTACCCAATAGTCTTTATACTCTGTCTTTATACTTTGTGTCTATACTCTGTGTCTATACTCTGTGTCTATACTCTGTCTCTATACTCTGTCTCTATACTCTGTCTCTATACTCTGTCTCTATACTCTGTCTCTATACTCTGTCTCTATACTCTGTCTCTATACTCTGTGTCTATATGTCAACACGTGATGGGTTGTGATGAGGAAAGTAAACATTGTACCTGCAGATACGATGTGATCTCATGCCATTATATGGATGAAAC